>MNCI01012423.1:590091-637704 GCA_015680685.1 Gnetum montanum | reverse complement strand
ATCACACTTAGGCTAGCTTAGACTCTCTTCTCCCTTTCCCTCTTAGCTTAAAACAAAGTTATTTTCCATTGTTCCTAGGAGTAGCATAGTGATAGGAAACACATCATACACCTCACTTTAGACTAAACCATATGTGATAAAGCAAATACTAGTCAAAGTGGGAAGATAGTGGACTGTGATCAATGAGTAACTATCTAGATATCACAACTAGTCCGTCTGTGGAGTTCAACCGAATCGTGTGTGAACACTCGTATTTGTATGGTTGAGTGTAGGGGTACCTCACCACTCATCAAATAGCAAATGCACTAATGGTGGTGTAAAACAAAAATTATAAAAATTTAATAACATGAAAAAAAGATGATGTAAAATAAAAAGTTGTAAAACAAAAATGTTTAAAACAAAAAGATGAAAAACTAAGGAGCTGCTTATATGATTAGCATGGGTGGTCATCTCCCCCATGACTAAGATGAAAGGAGGAAATTTGAAATATGGAGCGTGGTTGTCCATCTGATGAGGTGTTTGTTGTATTAGCTACCTTATGCTTGTGAAAAGGTTTGATTTGTTGGATGTTGACCAGTTATTTCTTGTCTAGTTTCTCAGGTTTGTAGATCATTATCGTCCCAAAAGAAAAAGTTTTGTAAATGATCTAAGGTCCTTCCCACAATGTTTGGAACTTAGTTTGTTGAGGTATGTGTGTGGTGTTCTAGTAGAGAACCTTATCTCTCGGTTGAAATTTGACTTTTCTGATTTTAAGGTCATGGCGCTTTTTGTTGTAGGCCTTGTGCAACTTGTTAGATGATATGGCCACCAATCGATTTTCATCTAGCATGTTGAGATTCATTAGTCTTTCTTTTTATGCTAGACTCCAGTCAAGGTTGAGGTCACAGGTTGTTGAAAGTGTATGGAGCTCAAATTGAATAGGAAGTGTCGATAATTTTCCGTACACAAGCTCATAGGGAGAATAGCCTATAGGAGGTTTCCATGTTGAGCAGTAGGCCCAAAGGGCATCATTGAGTTTTGTCCTCTAGTCTTTCCTATATTTTCTAATAGTTCTTGTTATAATCCTTGTGATTTACCTATTAGTAACATTAACTTGACCATTAGCTTGGGGGTGGTAGGGTGTTATGAGTTTATGTTCAACCCCCAAGTGTTGCATGAGCTTCCAAAAAGTAGTGCCTATAAAGTGAGTTCCATTATCAAAAATTAATGCACGTGGCACACCAAACTTGTTTACAACATTTTGTTGTACAAACTAAGCAGCAGTAGAAGATATACAATTGATGAAAGATGCTGCTTCTACCCATTTTGTATAATATTCAATAGTGACTATGATGTATGCCTTTCCATTTGACATGGACATGATGGAATGCATGAAGTTAATGCCCCAGATGTCGAAGGGTTCTAGTGGTTGAATCCATTGTTGATGTCCCTTCATTCGAGCTGTCATTCCACCATCTTGTTGGCATCATTCACAAGAGCAGACATAATGGTGAGAATCCTTCAAGATTGTTGGCCAATAGTGCCCTGCCATCAAGATTTTAATGGTCATGTGTCTCCCAGCATAGTGTCCTCCACAAGGACCTTCATGAGCATCTTGGAGAATGTGTAGTTAATCTCCATAAAGTGTTTTACTTGGTGAAGAAACTACTGTTTCTTTTGGTGGTCCAATCCTTGTGGCATCTCTTAAGTGATAAGATAGGTGAGAATGCCATCATACCATTTAGGCTCATTGGGCAATTATTTAATTATAACCCTAGCAAAGACAAGTTCATTAGGAAATATATCAGATAGTGGATTTTCTTCCTCTTTGTTGTTCCATTGCAACTGGGACAAGTGATTAGTGACCACATTCTCAGTGCCCTTTCGATTTACCATTGTAAGATCGAATTTCTACAAGTTCACCAACCACCATTTAACACAGGGGCTTATCATTGGCTTGTTCATTAGGAAGGGGATGGCACTATGATCTATGTGCATAAACACCTTGTATCTAAGCACATAATTCCTAAACTTTTCTAGAGTAAACACCACTACCATCAATTCTTTTTCTGTAGTGGTGTCATTTAGTTGTGCACCCATAATGCTTTAGCTAGCACAGTGGATGTAGTATGGATGTTTCTTGTCATCCATCTATGTAAGCATGGCTCCCAAGGCATAATTTGATGCATCCATCATTACGTGAAATGGTCTAGAACAGTCAGGTGCTTGTAGGATTGTAGTTTCTACAAGTTTCTCGTTTAGTTGTTGGAATGCTTTTTCACATTCCACAGTATAGACAAATAGAGCATCTTTCTTTGTCAGCTCCACCAATGGCTTTGCGATCTTAGATAAATTCTCTATGAATCACCAATAGTAGCTAGTATGTCTAAGGAATGATAGAACATCTTTGATAGTTTCTAGTTTTCAGGGTCTACCTCAATTCCTACTTGTGATACCCTATGCCCCAATACAATGCCTTCCTAGACCATTAGATGACTCTTTTGCTAGTTGAGCCTTAGGTTTGTCTCAACACATCATTTCAATACTTGCTTAAGGCTGTCCAGGGCTTGCTCAAATGTACCTCCATAAGTGGAGAAGTTATCCATGAAGACTTCCTTACCACTATTGATTTATTGTTGAAAAATGCTTAGAACTAGGTGTTGGAATATAGTAGGAGCATTGTACAGACCAAAAGGCATCTTTTGATATGAAAAAGTCCCCCAAGGACTTGTGAATGTTGTTTTGGCCTAGTTCTCTGGTGTAATTTGAATTTCATTATAGCCACTATAACCATCTATAAAATTGTAGTAGGAATGCCCAGATATTATGTCTAACACCTAATCAACAAATGGCAATGGAAAATGGTCCTTGAATGTTGCCATATTTAGCAGCTGAAAATCAATGCAGACCAACCACTTGCCACCTTTGGCACAATCATGAATGGACTAACCCGCTCACTATCTGCAATGGGACAAATGAACGGCATCTCGAGGAGTTGTTCAATTTCCTCTTTGACGATCTACTTCAGTTTGGGGTTCAATTGGCTCTATGGCTATCTCTTTGGCTTCATGGCTGGATCAATGTAGATGTGATGCTTTCATATCCTAGGATCAATCCTTGTGAGTTTAGGATATGACCAAGCAAAAGCTACTGATCATTTTTCAACCACATTCAACAACATCTTTTTCTACTCTAAGGTAAGATTTGCATTGATTATGGTTGGCTTCCCATTTTTTTAAAACACATATTCCATTTTAGTCGATAGCATTTTTAGTTCAAGGGGCTCTTGCTTATAATTTTTAGGAACTTTCAACTCTCCCCAATAAGTATTATCATTTGCATCAAGAGAGAGTTGGTGATGAACCTGCTCTAGTTCATCCATGCCTATGACATATGTGCATGTTAGGCTCTCAATCGGTTCCATGCAAAGTGTGCTATTCTTAGAATTAGTGGTCAGCTACTGGGTGCCCTCCTATTTTGTGGCTACTGCATATGGACACCTTTGAACTTCTACTTTTGGTGCACACTGCTTATATGCAAAGATAGATGCTTGTTTTAGGTCCAAAGTTTCTACATACAGTTGCACCTTGTATCATTGTACGTGATGCATGGAACTCACTTCTTCTTAATCTTTTTGAATGTATTTTCTTTGGATATTTATAGGGAAAGATCTCTTATGCCCATTCTTTCATCAAAGGTGCTAAGCCATGCCCTTCCCATGATGATTGGGAAATCCCCTTTGCAATTCTCCACGTTGATCACTAGTAAATTGGTAGGATAAGACCACCCATAAATAGTGGTCACAATGTCTTCTACTAGTCCTAATGGAATAGTGATAGATTGTTTTGCCAATTCTAATATGATATTGCTCTTCTTTAAGGGAGGCAGGTTCCATGCAATGTACATCTCATGAAAAATTAAATTGATAATAGAACCTAGGTCGAGAAGAGCTTTACATGGTTCATTCATAGTAATCCACAAATAGATGAGAGGACTCCTAGGATTGGCTAGTTTCTTGGGAAGGTTTCCAGCATGGATCCAATTAGATATGGCATGCATAAGCATAACAGTATGGATCCTAAGTGATGTTTGGTTTGAAGGGGACTTGAAGGAATTTGATACATAGAAAGATAAAGGAATAGGGTTGTCAATCGTAGGTGTATTTAAGGGCTTAGGTGGACTGTGTGGTTGGAAGAAAGGTATTTTCTTTGATTGAGTATTCAAACCACTCAGTTGATTAACTGATTATAGGTTAATGACCCTAGTAGCATTGCTTTGTTACGGTTGAGCTAGTAGTTCATCCTACATNTTGCTGCCACTATTGATATTACTCATATGGTTGTGGTGGAGTTTCACTTAGATAATATTGCTATTGTTGTTGAAACTACCTAAAATTACCTTGAGGATAAGGTAATCTTTTGGTTGTTTACCTTTGTGTTAGTCTTGGATTCAAAGCATACACCCCAAACTCCTATAAGTGTGACACTATGGGGCAACATCCCTTAGGATGTTCATATTGGCAAATGTCACACCCACCATCATCATCTGATTCACTTCTCACAACTTCT
Source organism: Gnetum montanum (assembly GCA_015680685.1). NCBI lineage: Eukaryota > Viridiplantae > Streptophyta > Gnetopsida > Gnetales > Gnetaceae > Gnetum > Gnetum montanum. The sequence continues at coordinate 633,157 of MNCI01012423.1, read as the reverse complement.
TCTATTGTAGCAATCTTACCCTTACCTCTTTAATAGGCATGTTTAACTTCTTTGCACCTCCTGCACTCACGATCACTACCTTGTTCTTTAGACTCTTCAGTAATTTTTAGGACAACTTGAAATTTGCTATCCATGAAGTCCCATAACTGATCAACCTTAGTTATAATTTTAGATTGAAATTTTTGGAGTGGCAAGGTTTTCCTATTCACCACCTCATTAAGTGCATATTCTTCCACACTGTCATAGCATCAAACCTCCCTCTTTTAGATGGAAGGATCGTAGTTGTACTCTTCTACACTTTCTCTTTTTCTTAATTCATCCTCATCTTTAGCTACTTGCTCGATTAGTCTTTGGATTTGATGAGTGCTTAATTCTGACAGTCACCCTTTGGCATAGACACAAAGGGTTCTCCTCATTTTTTATCATAGCCCATCTACAATGTGACAAAGTTGATCCAGTTGAGAATAACCATGGCTAGGACATTTGTGCATTAAGGAGTAGTATCAACTAATAACAACATCCAAGGATTTGTGTGTTCCCTATTTCCAGTTCTGGATTTTCCTTCTCAAGTTGGACACTCTAGAGTATGTTTGATATTTATCATTAAACAATTTAAGCATGGTACTCCATTGTCTGATAGATTCTGGCTCTAAGGACTAGTACCAGTTCTCTGCTTCTTTGATGAGTGTCCTTGGGAACAACTTATGTTTTTGCCACTCATTCTCTATGTTCTGCAAGGCACATGCATCTTGAAAAGCTTGGAGATGGTTCTGCAAATTAGGGTTATATTCCCCTTTGAACCAAGAAATATTGTTCATGTCTAGCCTTTTGACCCAATTGTCCTTTACATGCCTTTTTGAAATTCGTATTGCCTCTACAATATTAAGCATACTTCAAGTAGCAAGCAAAGGCTCATCAAGGCCTTGATTTTAATGCCTACAATGCCCTCTACTACCCTATTGTTCATGGTGATGTGACTCTCTTGAATATCCATGCCCTTGATCTTGCCTTTCCTAATGGTTCCTTCAATCATTTCGGTCATGTCAGTCATTTTGGTCACCTCCATCATGGTCTCACCTCCTATGGTTACGATCAGAGCCAAAAGAAGAAGATGATGATGATGAAGGTGAGCAAGAAGGAGGACTAACATCATCATGGTGCTTGCTACCATCTCTTCGATGATCACAACCATGATTATGATCTTGTTTCTTATCCACATCCTTACCTTGACTTGCCCCTTTGGATCCTTCTTGGTCATTGGATCCATTCTTGCCAGAACTAGGATTGTGAATCATGGACTACAAGTTCTGGCTTTGACCTCCATCACCAAAGTCAAAGAGAGGAATTTTACTAAATGGGAAACCCCCAGAGAAGAGTTTCCCACCATCTCTTTGGTATGGTAGGAATGAGGAATCATTAAATCCTTTTCCCTTCACAAATTCATTGCATTGTTCTAGCTATTGATCCTGTAGACATTGTGCCTCAGTGGGATGATAATTCCTAGCATCAATATCTTGCATAACATACTTAGCATGATGTTCCTAAAGATCCCATTGTATAAGCATTTGAGAAGCATTGCAGGAACATATCAATCTGGTAGCAACATAATGTTGCCCTCCATGTCACGCCACTGCAGCTGTTCATCCTAATGTAGGATGAAGGTGAAATTAGGTACATACTCATCAGGATGAGCATATACCACTTGATATTGTTGAAACACTCCTATGAGAAGAAGCCAATTTTAATTAGATGATAAACACGTAGTATGCTTTTAAATTTTCTTATAGTAATTGTAAAATATGATATGACTGTAAGGTTCATTCCAATGATTTTGAATTATTTCCACTAAATCCTAGATAACACACATAACAACCAAAAGGTCCCCAGCAATGGTGCCAATGATGAGGAGCGAGGTACCCCTACACCCAAGCATATAAATCACTAAGGCACTTACATGCGATTCGGTCAAATTTCGTGGACCTATAGTTCTCTAGTGCACTAGTTCCTCTAGGAAGTGAAATAGATGTTGAGAATGTTTGTTTTCTTCCCAATTACACTTGTGAATCTCAAGGACATGGTTTAAGTGTAATTGAGGTACATGATTTTTATCATTTTTTGTTTTATAACTTTAATCACCTACAACAAGAATGAAACATAGAGTAATTTAAGATCTAATTAATTGCTATAGCACTGTTGAGGTACATGAACACATCTTGAACACATATAGCACTGTTGGGCTATCAAACGTTAAGCGTTGCTGGGTTACCAATCACTATATGTATGCTTGAAGTGGTTGTGCTTGTGTTCATTAACAACTAGAAATTAATTGCTTAATTTAAATGCATTAATGTAAAGTGCATGAAAGTAAAGTGCATTAAAGGAAACATTAATATATTCTCAGTGCTACAAGAATTATCAAAAGGGTTCATTTTTATTCTTGTCACGTTGCTACGCTCAGGTACATTAGTGTTTGAACAAAGATCCATGTGGGCACTCAAAAAATATTCTAACTCTGGAGAAAAAAAATTGCAAAAGCTTCGCTAACTATGAGAAAAACTAATATAAAAATCATGAGCCCAAGCACTATATTTATAGGTTGGTGTATACCTCATGACATTGGATATCTAACATTGCATCTTGGCTTCAACATTAAATACCCAATGTTAAAGCAAGATTCATCACAATGCTACACCATCACCTTAGGCACAAAAAGAGCCAAGAGCATTAATGAAGAAGGAATGTTGCTTGAGAAGGATCATAGTGTAGGAATCTATACATCATGGATTTGTGTCAATGAGGTCAATATATCCTAAATGATGTGTGAAACACCACAAAATTTTAGGCCTTGACATCTTGACTGCAAATTTGGCTAAGTGTCAAAATAGTGGCACTTTGCCCAAATTTTTCTAAGTGTTGAGACTATGCTTTCTACACTCTTGAATATGCTCTAGAGTGTACTTAGAGTGTACTTAGCACGGAACACTAGTTTTGTAGAATTTTTCTAACTATCAAGCGTAGTTAGAGTGTAGACAGTTTGGAAGCCTAGTTTCTACCAAAACGTTTCTAAGTGTTGAGCATAGTCAGTCCAAAGGCCATATTTTACAAATTTTTCTCTAAGTGTTGAGCCTACACTCACTACACTCGGGAGGGTAGTCAACCTCCTGTGAAGTGTAATCAACACTTAGCCACATTTTTCTAGTTTTTTGCCAGCTTTTGAACTAGATTTTGCCTAAGTCTAGGACTACTCTCTAAAGCATAGTCCCAACTACCCCAGAGCATAGTCCCACCTATTGCACCACCATGTGGCATCTAATCCACATTTTTTTGGCTAACCCTAGCCTTACAAATATCCTTGGACCCCCAATGTTTTAAGGGTGAAGGGTAGTTGGCACTTTCATTTGGGCATTTTGGCATTTTGGCATCTTGGCACTTAGCTCTGTGGGTGAATGAGACCTAGAGCACACCACACCAGTACACTGCAACCCTGTTGTAGACCTGCAAAACACCATCGATACACCGTAGGCCCATTGCAGCCCTACAAAACACTGCATGACACACCATTGCAAGCACCAAACGTCACAGCTTGACACCATCAAGACTATGACTACACTTTCATTGTGCCTATTGTACACCATGTACCTTTTGAACCTCTTTTGGAGTTAACTACACTCCCATTTGGTTAAGGCTAACATACCAGAATGAGTGGTTGAAGCCAATAGCCTCCCAAAGGATCCTAGGCTTTGCATGCCCCCTAATCCATGCCCAATTAGGAAGCAACTACATGACCAAGACTTTCCCTTGGCCAAAAAAGCACTAGGCACCTACTTACCCCTTGCCTCCACATGCCATGCATTTTTGGTTTTTGCTTGCATTGCATTTGTTCATGCATTTACATTGAGCCTGCTTGCTTAGTTTACACACTGCTTTACTTTATTTATGCATTTATGCTTTTTTTATGCATCCATCCACTTAGCTTATGCATTGCATTTGAAAAACATTAAAAACACATAAAAATTAAAAAAAGCATAAAACTACAAAAACATGTGGCCCAAGAAGGCCTTCAACTAGCAATGGCTTGAAATGACCTTACACTATTGTTGCGGCCTAGAATGGCCCAAAACTATCACTTTTCACATTGCTTTCCTTTCACTTGTGCATAGTAACCTTGTTACACAGTTGCTGCTTGATGTTGCTTTTCTAGTTGATTTTTGTAGGATCTTGTAGGCACATAGCATGGTTATGCATGCAACACCATACCTCACTGAAGCAAGGTAAGCACACAGCTTATCTACCATGATGCTAAAACTAGCATCCATAGCATTTGTCCATGATGATCCTAAAACTGGCACATTTTGTCCTTGGTTCATGACATTAAACTAGCACAATAGCTCATTTGCTATGACATTAAACCAAAAACCACATCCACCATCTGCTACGACTTTAAACTAGCACCTTGCAGTCTACTAGGACTCTAAACTATCACCCCATAGTCTACCAGGACCTTAAACTAGGTTCACGGTCTACCAAGACTTTAAACTAGCATGTTGTTAATCTTTTGTAGCACTTGCCATCGGTTCAACCTTTGGGGCACTAGTAGCATCATTGCACTGGCACTTCCACTAGCTTCCTAATCACTTGCAACTGGTTTAGCTTTTCATGCATATGTAGCATCTTCACATCTAGCATTTCACTTGCATTTCACATTTTGTGGTTTTCTTATCTTCTCAGAGTTGTGTCTATAGGATGAAGCCTTGGAGGCGGTCGTGCAAAGGCATTTCTCATCGTAGCTGCAAGTCATCACATCACTCTGATGTGCATGATTGGGCTGGAAAAGCCACTCAAGAGTGCACATCCCCCTCATCTCATTTTAGCCTATGCACATTTACTCCCACATTCTCATACCCTCTTGTATTTCCCACATTCCCCTGCATGCAAACCCTCTGATGCATACAAACTGTAAATGCACATGACATACTCTCTTCACATCACACTGTAGAACCCATAGTGGATGTAACACAACTCATCCTATGGGGAGCCTTTGTGGGCTGGTCAAAGCCCAAGCAAATGTAACACAACTCATGCTAGGGAGGAGACACATGTCCTATAAATGCAACACAATTGCACTAAAGTAAAGCCCATCAGCTGGCATGCAACCCACCTAATGAAAAACTTCTTATAGCTAGCATCTTGCAATGTGCAAAACTTAAAGCAAGTTCACCACCTAGTCTAAAAGAAAAAATGCAAAAAAAAGGCACATTCCCAAGAAAATTGATAGTGCTATAGTTTCGCAACTGGCCCAACCTTGGATTAACTTTAACTCTCTCATGAGCACTCTAATGAGAGGTCAACGTTTCAAGGGTAAGCCACTTCATATCATGGTCATCGTCAGTCATGCTAACTTTGAATCTTGCATTAGGATACACTATTTGCATTTCATCTCCCTTGCTTACATTTCATCTCCCTAGCATTGCCTACACCCTTTGCCCTAGCATACCCCTATCCACAACACTCTTGAACATGGTAGAATGACACCCGATTTGGTACTGATGAACAATGTTGGTGCCATGTCTACTATGCTGTTTTGTGATTCTTTGTCGATGTCTCTTGGGCCACTCCTCCAAACATCAACAAAGAGGGGCCAATGAAACACCACAAAATTTTGGGTTCCGGTGTCTAGACTACAAATTTGGCTAAGTGTTGAGACTACACTTTCGATACCCCTGACTAAGCTTAGAGCATAGTCAACATAAAACACTAGTTTTGTAGACATTTTCTAACTTTCAAGTGTAGTTAAAGTGTACACGGTTTGAAAGCCTAGTTTCTACCAGAATTTTTTTAAGTATTGAGTGTAGTTAGTCTAAAGGCTAGATTTTGCAGATTTTTCTCTAAGTGTTGAGCCTACACTCACTACACTCGGGAGCATAGTCAGCCTCCCATGGTGTAATCAATACTTAGCCACATTTTGTCATTTTTTGCTAGTTTTTGTACTAGATTTTGTCTAAGTTTGGGACTATGCTTTAACTACACTCTAGAGAAGAGTCCCAACTACCCTAGAGCATAGTCTTAGCTACCACAGCACCACGTGGCACCCTATTTGCATTTTTGGGCTAACCCTAGCCCTATAAATACCTCTAGACCCCCAATGTTTTAGGGGTGGGGGGCAATTGACACTTTCATTTGGCATTTTGGCATCTTAGCACTTAACTCTGTTGGAAAACAAGATCCCCAGAGCACACGACACTAGCAGAGATGTAGAGTTGCACCCCTGGTACCCCACAGCCTCATTGTAGCCCTACAGAACACCATCAATACATTACTAGTACACGATTGGTACCTTGTAGCCCCATTGTAGCCTTGTAGAACACCACATGATACACCACGGTGACTGCTTGACTTCATGGCCTGACATCATCAAGATTGTGACTACGCTCCCACTGTGCCTATTGTACACTATGTACCTTCTGAACCCATTTTGAAGTTAACTATGCCTCTATTTGGGGTGGTGATTTTCTTACATTTTTCTTGCATCTTTTCACATTTTCCATGCATTGTCACATTGTACTATGCTTGGGTAGTAGTATTCATGGGTTGACACCCTCGTTTTAGCCAAAACCCTTGACTACACTTACCCTCATCTTGTGACTACACTCTACACTTTACCGTAAAACATCACCCTACACTTAGCACCATTTCATGTCATTCACGTTGATATTTCAGCTAACTACGTCACCTCCCATTTGTAGCCACCACCCTTGCTACCAATAGCAAAGTCCCTGTTCGATTGACAAGATCATCCAGGCTACTACGCCTCCATTTCTAGCAAGGCCCTCGCATGAAGGCAGGGTTAAGGCTGTGTGGCCATTGGCCCCTCGGTAATTCCAACCACCAACATTTTTGGTTGTTATAATGTGGAAGGGTTTCTACTAGAGATTGCATATGGGATTCATGGGCCAGATATGGCTTGAAAGCCATGGTCCTAAACTCAAACCAATTGGGGTTGATAAGAGGAACGCCAATAAGCTATTAGAAATAATAAATTGGTTGGAACATGGGAGTCATAAGGTGCTTGCAAGAGATAAAAGTGATAATAATTTTGATTTTGGAATATGCATTAAGGGTAGGGAAGGAGCAAACTAGGAGGGAGAACCTCATGGTGATAATGGGAAGGATTACAAGCTGGAGAAGGATGAAGGTGGGGAATTTAGGTTATGGAAGGAGGGATAGGGTTAAAGCATATCGGAATATGGTTTATTATGCTTGCTTAAGGGTTGCTAAGAGGGAATATCACAACTAGAGAAAGCCCTAAGGTAGTAAAGATATTCCATACGTGTGCTTCACCATGCACACCAAGAGCACTAAGTGAGGAATCTTAGGAATTTGGTGAACCATCAATAATACAAGCTACATTGATGTATGTCTATCAACACAACCCCATCAACATATCCTCATTGAAGTATGTTAGGATGAATTGAAGTAAGCATGTCGATGCTGATGTAGTCATTTCCTATATAAAAGCACACACCCCTCACATTTATGACATCCGTCAATCTTAGCCTTAGCTGAATTCTTTTAGTTTTATTTTGTAGAAGTTAGAATATTTTTTCCTCTGAGTGCCCATAGTGTGGATTTATGAGATTGTACAACATTTTATTTGATTACACCTGTACCTGGACACATTTGCATGGATGGTAATAAAATTCAAATTTTTTATATTCATTGTAGCACTTAGACTAGTTTAATCTTATTTTTCCTCACTTTACTTTATATGCAATTTACATTTATGTTCATAAGTAACTAACTAATGTAGTTAACTATAATCACAAGAGTATGACCACTTCAAGCATGCAATGATACAAATGCTCCCTTGAATGCACAGATAATAACACATAGATACATAAACACACACCATTTTATTGCACATAACAGGATTACAAAACTGAAAGGAATGCTTGTTCTTGAGCAAGACGCATCAAAGAACGATCTCTCTTTCAGCAAAGGAGAGAATGATTAGTTTCTGAGCAGAGAGCATCAAGAAACTGATTTTTTCTCCTTACAAACTCTCACTACTTGCAAATGCTTGCAGACTCAAACTTGATACTACTTACTTATGCTACTTCGCTTATGCCACTACTTCACCACATATGGCTTTTTATAGCCTTACAAAAGTTATTATGACCGACTTGGTATAGTGGAAGCCAATTGGAAGATCTACTTTTTCAGATTCGGATATGCTTTATGGAGATTATGGCAGACACCTTTTTTAGCGTGATGGAAGACTGTTAGGACCAAAGTCAACATCCTCACCTTCTGAATTGACTACTTGATTATGAAACTCATCAGAACTATAATCATGATGCCCCGGAGAATCTGAAGGCATGCTATCTGTACTGACATTGGATCCTTCTGAGTGGAGTCCAACTAGATAAATTTTGGACTCTCTTCCTCCTGTACCGCGATATTCGTCGATACAAAAATCTTGATAGTATAACTCCAGCATGTAAGGCACCTTCATGTGAACATGGCAATGATGCTAAATGTCATAAGCATTGGTTGTATAAACATCTTGGTAAAAAGCTTGACCCCATGTGTTTTGCCAATCTGTCCTTTTAGTGATGCATGTGACCAGAAAGTAAATAGGACTGGAGGCCATATGTATGAAATGCCAGGCCACAGTAGTCGCACTACCATAGAAAGAAAAATCTCCATGGTGATCGGCCAGGCGTGCTCTGAGATATCCTGGGTAATTTGGAGAAAGATGCACAGGAGCATGCCCAAATTGTGCCCACCAGGACAAAAACATTACAAAATCAGTGGATGGCATGGATTGTGGATTGAACTCAATCCGATACATATGAAAATCACTTGGCTGGTAATAAGTCTAGTTAAGACAATCAGGATTGTACCATCTTTCAAAATCAAGGGTATTGATCTTAACATCAGTGGCTAGATGGATATAGGAAGAAGGGATAGCCGTCCTAGTAGTTCGGATAGGAGGAGTAGAAAAAGCAGTAACTACTCTCTGTGTTATGGTTGAGCCAGATTGTTGTGCTTCAGTTATTGAACAGAAATCTTCCCAGCTATTTTGGTGTCAGGATGTTTCAGCAAAATATTGTGGAAAACTAAGAAACCTTTCATTACTAGTACAGGGACGTAAACGTCTGGGGGAACGAAGAGTCCATCCTTCGCCTCATAATAATTCTGCACAAACTTTAAATATCAGTAGGACTAGGGAACTGGAATTCCTGGTTAGAAAATAGGCTAAACAATTTTTATTACCTTGTAAATACTCACTATCAAATTCAAAATTAGCCAAAAACAAACTCCAATGAATTAATCTTGTATGAGCCACTTTAGAAAGATTTTTGGTTTGTAGGTACTTGTCGAAATGTTTTAAGTCACTTCTTACAACAAATCGCTGTGGCTGCAAGAATAACCTAAATTTCTCGATTCCTTTGACAATAGCAAGTAATTCCTTGTGGGAACTATGATATTTCTGTTGAGCTTCGTTGAACTTACCTGAAGCATACCTACAAATTCTTACTGTATGATTATGTTCTTGTTTTAGGGTGGCTCCCCAGAACATTTCAGAGGCATCAGTTTCGAGAATAAATTTACCTTCTCCTGGGAGAAATAGTGGTGGTAAATTTTGATAAGTTTGTTTGACCTTTATGACGGCCTCAGTGCACTGAGCATTCCATGGAGGTGAATGTTTCTGTAATAACTAGTTAAGAACATCTCTTTCTCTAGAAATATCTTTAAAGAAACTAGAGACATAATTAATACATCCTAAAAAATGTTGTATTTGGACTTTATTTTCTAATACATCGGGAAACTTAATGATACTTTGGATAATATGCGGTTGTAGTTGAATAATGCCTACAGAAATCTCTAAACCTAAAAACTCTATACAAGATTGTCTAATCTTCATTTTGGTGGGTGAAAGGACAAGACCATTTTTGTTGATCAGATCTGCAAAAATGTGCAAATGCTCTATATGTTCTTTTGCTGATCTACTAAGTACTAAAATATCATCTATATATGCTAATATAAATGGGTATGAATGAAAAATGGAGTCCATCATCTTCTAGAAAATAGATGGAGCCATTTTGATACCAAAAGATAAGACATTCCATTCATAAAGTCCTCCAGGGACTGTGAAGGCGGTTTTCCAACGATCTTCTTCATGAACTTGAATCTACCAAAAACCTGATTTAAAATCAAATTTAGAATAAATATTAGTGTGAGGCAGGTGTTGAAACAAGTCATCTTTATTTGGAATCGGATGTTGGACAGACTTGATTATATCATTCAAGGGTTTATAATTGAAAACTAATCGTTTTTTACCCCTGACAAGTTCAGCTTGTTTGTTTACAAAGAAAGCTGCACAAGCAAACATGCTAGTGCTTGGTCTAATTAGTTTTCTTTGTAAATATTCCTGTATTTCATTTTCGCATTCTTTTCTAAGACTAGGAGACATTCCTATATGTTGGGCTGTAGCTTTTACTTTAACTCCATCTTGTAGATCAATCCGGCACCAATGTTCCTTTTTGTATCAGAATATTGTAGGATCATCATTTGCAAATTGTAATAGTTGTGTTTTGATATCTTCAAAACTTGGTTGGTGGATTTCAATTTGGTTGACAATCCATGTTTCTCTTTTAGGATTTCTTTTTGGGATTTTTTGGTGTATGAAATGCTATCTAGCATTTATCCTGGGAAAACTATAATTATCTAGGTGGATAACTTGTTTTGTAATTGCTATATCATAATTTTGTAAATTATCAGATCTGATTAGATAGTCATAGAATGGTAAAGGAAATTGACAAACATTAAAATATACTATTCTATTATCTGACATTACTATAGGTAGTTTAGCTTATTTAGTTAGGAGTCTTTTCTGGGTATTAAAAGAAATGTGGGATGGTTCTTTATCTTCCCAGAAACAGAGAGGTATAGTTTCTTCTCTAGCGAGAGACACCTTTGCCCCTATGTCAAATAAACAATCTATCTTATACTTATGATATCTAGGCCATGAAATAGTAAAAGAACAGACAGGTAAGATAGGTCTTGAATCATTACAATTTATTTCTAGAATGACACTTACCTATTTTGTTTCCTTTTCATATTCTTGTTGCTGCCAACTTTCTTCTTGTTCTTCTAATCATTCTAATTCTTCTGTGGATTGCTGCAGGTATTTTTTGAGTTGTTTTATCCGAAATTTTCGCCACATAGATGTTTGGACATTAGGAGGAACTTCTTGTGTTTCTCTAGAATGTTGAGTTTCTTATATAAACTCTTCTTCATTAGGATTTTGAGAATCTTGATATATCCCTACAGATTCCTCAATCATTTGTTTATGAGTCTCAATTTCATTCTTCTTACTTTTCACCTTTTGTCTATAGGCTCTAAACTTATGTAAGTATTCTAGAGAAACTTTTTGCCATTTTTTCTCTAGTTGTCTGAGTTGGCTTTTTAGGAGAGAGTATGTTGGATCTCGTTCATAGAGATCATCACTATCTAATCCTTCATTCATATAGACATGGTACATATAACCTAAAGAATCAGTATCATAATCAACTACTCCTGGTTCATTAGGATAATCTGGAATATCTTCAAATTCCATTCCACTGGAATATTGGTCTAAGGATTCCAGATAAATATCCCCATTGGAAAAATATAAGTCAGACTCATATGTCAAGAAAAAATCATCTTCGGTGAGTTTCATGGATTCAATGAAATTAATCCATTGTGGATGATTATCTTTCTTTGGACATTGACTAGAATAATGTTTTTCTGAACAGATAAAGCATCTGACTTCTTTGTTTTTATATGGCCCTTGTTTTCTTTTAAACATTCCTTTAAAAGGTTTTTGTGGCCAATTTTTCCGTTTTGGCTTAGGTTGATATTTCTTTTTCCAAACTTTCTTGGGTTTGGAATACTTGTGTGAAGAACATTGTATTGGTCTACACTCACATGGTTCATTTTGTATTTCCCTATTTTTAATTAATTGGGAAAAATTATCTTCAGAACACATTTGTAAACATAAATCTCTACCTATTTGTTTTGTTAGAGAACCTACTAACTTTTGTGTTTTTTGTTGGACACACAGATCCCTTGTAACTTTTTCTAAGAACTGGAAAATGATGCTGAAACTCATCTTTTCAAGATCTTTTTCTTCATTTTGTAGTTGAGCTCTATAGTAACTTGCAAATGGTGTGGGAAGAAATCCTAATAGATGTTCTTTTGCACCTATATCATGTATGAGTTTTCCATAATAATACCATTCTTCCATAATGTTAAGGAATGGAGACATGTCCTGAATTTTGTGTAATCTTGAACGATAAAATAAAGTTCTATATGCACTATCTCTATCAGCTTTGTTACCTAAGAATTCTTTAGTAATTTCATTCAAGAAAATAACATGAGGATTATTTAACAATTTGTTACGTATGGGGGCTTCTATGAAATTTGACCATCATTTTAACATACCTTCAAAGTTTAACGTGGCATTGAGTATGGCATGTTCATATGTTTGCTTTTCTAAAACAATCTATCTAGAAATAAATCCACTGATTTTATCAATTTCTTTTTGTCTTTCTCTAATCGATTTATTATCCATACTAAAGTATGGTGGTGGTTTTTCTAAGGTTCATCTTATCTGCATAGCTGTTAAATCTTTTGGATCTTGGAATATCATTCCTTGTTTTGTTAACAGTTTTTTCTCTTCATCATCTAAAGAACCTTCACTTCCTATGTAAAGTGTTTCATTGTCTTCCTCATTTGCGTCAATTTCTTCTTCTATTTTTCCTTTTTCTACCTTTGGAATTGTATGGACTGGTCATCTCCTTTGTACCCATTGTTTAGTTTTCTTTTTTCCTTTAGGAAGAGTGACCAGTGGTGAATCTATGTAAAGGCCTTCTAAATCTAAGGTTTCTGATTGGGATTTTTTCTTATCCTTAGATTTGTCTATCTTTTGCTTAGGAACCCATATTTGATGTAATTCTTTTACATCCTTTTGTACTTCTCTAACCTCTGCATATGCCATTAAATTTTGATCACTAACATAAGATATTTTATGGTTGGTCCAACTGTGAAGCTTAATGATGTCAGAAGGTTGTTCTGTGGAAGTTTTATACTGCATCATATGGGCTATTTCTTTTGGTTCTTCCATATTCATGTTGATCCATAATAATTCATCACATTTTATACATCTAATGTCATGGTCTACCTTATGTAGGTTTTCATGTATACAGATCTGTTTACTTGAGCATGATACATCATCATCTGAACTAGATGTAGATTCATCTTCTATATGTGTTTTTCCCTTTGGGTCATCAACTACCATTTTTTCCTTTTTTTGTTTGATGATCTTCCTAGGATCCATTGTAATAACTAGCTCTTTAAATATCTTTGCCATTCTTTGTATTTTCTCTTCTTGTTCTTCATAAGAAGATTTCTTTTTAAACAAAGTTAATGGTTTGGTAGGTTTGACAAGTTTTGGAGCTAATGGATCATAAGGCAAGAGTTTTGGTGGTTGTAACTCTACATAGTACCTTCAAGATTTGGATGATGCTCTGAACAAGGATTTTTTTGCTTTTTTCTGCTCATAGTATTCTTCTAACGGGTCTTCTAAGTTTGGGAAGAGCCTATGGATCAGGAGATCTTCTGTATTAATGTGCGTTCCATATTCTAAATTTGTTGTTCCAACAGAAAGAGCTTGTTGTCCAAATGGTAAAAGGGTTTATATGCTAACAGAACTAAGCAACTTAAAACTTAACCTAGTTCCTATCATGCAGTACACACTATGATCTATAATATCGACAGGAATATATGTAATAAGCATTAAACTATTAAATAAGTGCGGGTCAGAAAGAGAAAGAGTGAAATTAGGAATAGTAATTATTAAGGCATCTGAAACTAATCTACCTTTAGCCTATGTTATAATAGCTTCCTGAAATGATTTAAACCGGCAATCTATCAAGGCAATCCAGTAAGGTTTCTGCAATCTGTAATTAAAGTGAGGATGAAGGTGTATAGCGATTTCAGCAAGATGAATGTACTGATAACCTTCTTTCTTCCATTTCTCTACCTCCCCCAGGTCAAAAAAAGTTAAAGAAACGGGGCGTAAGCCAGAACTAGCAATACCTAAGTCACATTTGCTCAAATGCATAGACTGGAAGGATTCAAACGTGTGCAATGAAGATTTGGGATAGAAATCTTTTTGGCAAGGCGGTGGTGGCAACATACTAGCATTCAAGGAGGAGCAATAATTAGATAATTGTTGAATATAGCAGAAAGTAGAATTGGAACCTGGAGTTGGTCTTCTAGATGAACTCGCCATTAGACTTACTCTGCATTCAGTTATATGGCTTGCACGACTTACTCGCCTATCCATCGGCCGTTACTGCATGTCTGACAGCACTTCAGAACTATCCTATGAGCAACCCTCACGTCCACCCCAGGCTGTGATGAATGAAGAACTATAACAAGGCTCTGATACCACCTCTCGAAGTTACGCAGCAATGATACAAACGCTCCCTTGAATGCACAGATAATAACACTTGGTAATCTCAACAATGGATACTTAGTACACCGAGTAGTATAAACTTAGTAACCCAACAACGTTAATATAAGTTCAACATGTCTATGACAAGTGGGAATTGATACTCCACGTTAGGATAGTTAATTAGTTGAATAATTCAATCATTAAATCTTCATTTTATCATTAAGAAATTAGGAGAAAAATATAATAAAATAAATACAAAAATGAACATCTTATGACTCAACCACACTTAGCCATACATACAATTAAACATAAGTGTGGATTGAGAAGATAGCGACTTTCAACTACATAATTGACTATTTAGCAATATTAAAAACTTAGGTCACTAAGTCCATGGAATTTGCTTAGATCACTTATAAATGCTTGTGATTCATATGGTTGGGCATAAGGATTACCTACCGCTCATCATTATCGTCGTTACTTGGGAACTTAGTTTAGCTAAGTGTGCTAAATATTGTTAAAAAGTAAATCCATATAAACTCATTGTAAGGAAAACATAACAAGACATTTTGCATATATAATAATAATAATAATACAATTACCTCAAGGCACACTTTCTACAAATCACTAAGATGGCTCCTTCTCATAGGAATGAATCTCCATTGCATGTTGATGATTCCAATAAGTAGCTAGAGAGGACTAAAAAGGCTACCAGTGAGAATCCTTAGCAGTTGAGGGTAGCCTATGCCCATGTGGATCCCTATTATCTAAATTTCACTTTCATCATATATCAGGATGAGTAGTTACATTGGAGGGATATTAAAGGCAACATTGTGTTACCTCCTAATCAATTTATTCCTACCATGCTCATGGTCCAACTCATGAGGTTGGATATCAAAGCAATGGTGCCAGAGTATGAAACAACAGATCAAGCCTCCAAAGATTATCAGCCTACAAAAGCCCAACTTAGAAAAGACAAACACATGGAGGCACACTATGAAGCCTCAAATGGCAAAAGAATCCCAACACCATTATTTTTGCAATCACAAAAGTAGGGCAATGATTTCTTCCCAATGATCTCTTAATACATAGATTCTCCTCCTTTTGTTGAGGATGACACCCTTTATCAACAATTGTAGTTAACCTTGGAGAACTTTGGTGAGGGAAGGATTGAGTTTAAAGGTCAAAGAACATTAAAGAACAAATCTCCTAGTCATTCATCCAAAGACAAGCAAAACAATAAGAACAAGGACAAGCGCCAGGATAAGGATTATAGATGAAGATATATTAGACATTGTTCTCCTTGTCCTCCATCTTCATCATCCTTTTCATCATCAAATTATGACAAGAGGAGCCATGGTAGAGATAGAGGCAAGGGTGATTAGAATGGAGGTGGAGATGATAGGAGATCCCATCATGATGACTAGAACTAGGAGCATAGATAACCCTAAGAAGAAGAGGAACATCAGTAAGAAAGAAGGCATAATAGGAGGCATGGCCATGATCGGGGCCACCATGAACATCATGACTATGATGAACCATTACTAGCTACCAGAAACATGCTAAATGTTTTAGATGCAATTTGAATCTCCTCTAAGCATCAAAAGGATAATAAGATTAAAAGGTTGGATATGAACAGTATCCCTAAGTTTGAAGAAAGATATAATGTTGATCCCTAACATCATCTAGAAGAGAAATAGTGACAAAACTTAAAATTGTTCCCATGGACACTCATCAAAGAAGTAGAAAGTTGGTACTGGTCTTTAGAACTAGAATCCATTCACAAGTGGTGTACAATGTTGGAGTTATTTAATCACAAGTACTATATGTACTCTCAAGTGTCCAAGTTTAGGAAACAAATCTAAAGATGGAAATAAGAAAATCATAAATCCTTGGACACAACCTTGGGTAGGTACTACTCATTCTTACACTAATGCCTAGGTCATGGATTTTCTCAGAGGAAGTAGCTTTGCCACATTATAGTTGGGCTCCAAAACAAAGCTAGAAAAACTCTTAGGGTTTATGCCTAAGAGAGACTTTTAGAGATTTAAGCCTATCAGATCCAAAGGCTAACTAATCAAGTGACAAAGGAAGAAGGGAAGCTGAAAAAGTGAGAAGGTGTAGAAGAGTATAACATTGACCCCTTCATTTGCAAAAGGGAGGTACATTTCTATGATTCAGAGGACTAAGAACCACTAGATGAAGTGGTGCAAAGGAAAACCTTACTGATCTAGAAATCTATCATTGAAATATTGACAAAGGTGGGTAAAATGTGGAACTCCTTAGATGAGAAGTTTCAAACTACTCTCAAGATAGTGGAGGAGAAGACAAAGTAGGAAAGTAGAGATAGTGATAGAAGAAGACAAAAAGATGCAAGCAAGGAACATTATTAGCAAAATGGTAAAGCTACAATGGTTGACAAGGTTGGAGATTCAAAAACATATGATGATGAATGTGGCATTTGCGAATATGAACATCTCAAAGAATGTTGCACTATAATATCACATTTGCAAGAATATAGTGTGTATGTGTTGAACCCAAAATTGGAAAGGAAACAACCACCCAGAAGATTATCTTATTCATAAGGCAATTACTATAAGCGGTTCCACAAAATACAATATTATCCAAGTGGAGTGCCACCTCAACCTCAAGAGCAACATCAGTAATGGAAAATCCCAAAATTGTAGGGCAAGCCACCACTAAGGTAATAATATCCTTACCAATAGCGTGAACCATATGGATATTATGTCCAGTAGCTTGTATCTACTTGTGGACATGCAAGCCACACTACTTTGTCTCATCACTAGTACCAATCAAAATATCATTGAACCCGCACTCTATGGGTTGAGTCTCCCTATGCTTATCCTTCTTCATATCCATCACCTAACCCAACACCTTCTAACATCACTCCCTTGCCACTTGTATCACCAATGTAAGTGAAAATCCCACCATAGCCATAGTAACACAATTCCATGAGGGCAACAAACATACAATCAAATGATTATATGAGTTTTTCTACTCATAAGCCTTAAAAGAGAGCTTTTTTTAGGTCACATACTCCATAAACCCTCACAGACATTCATGGCTGCTAACCCTGCATCAATTTCTTTCAAAAATACCCTTGAGCCTCCTTCAAAATAAACATCCTCCAATGTACAAAATATCATGTTAATCCATGTTGTCACAAATTGGATCAAGGTTGGGTGCCTTTCTAGGAAATGATTTAATCCGAGGAGCCTCCTAATCTATCTGTAGATTACAAGAAACGATTCATGTAAGGCTCTACTAGATTCAAGTTTTGGGATAAACTTAATTTCTCAAGAAATGTAAAGACTAGGAACCTACCTCCACCCAAGAAATGCAACATCAAGTTAGAGCTTACAAATGAGTTCATGACTATTCTATTGGGATTGGTGAAGGACATTGTGACAACTATTCATTGTTATTCATATCTAGTAGATTTCCTAGTGATCCATGTGGACAATTGCCAAAGGGACTTTTCTATTATTATGGGAAGGGCTTAGCTTAGTACCATTGATGCTAAGATGGGAATTAGAGACCTTTCCTTGGAAATCTTAAAGGAAAATGAGTTTGGAAAAATTAAGAAGAAGCAAGATCCACGCATTGCATACAATGATATAGGGTGTCATTGCATGCAATGAATATAAGTTGTAAAAAGCACAATTATCCAATCATGCAATCAATGTGCCAAAACATCAAATGTTCAAAGATGCCTATATGTAGCAATCACAAAATAAGAAGGTACCTAGTTGCTAGCAAAAGATAATAATTCTGAATCCACAATATGCATGGAACCAGTAGAGCTCCTCACAAGCACTTACATAAATAAGTTGCATGGAATAAAGTAGATGCATAACCAACTCTTCCACAAAAAATAAGAATATTTATTGGGAGAATTTAGAAATTCCTAATGATTTCAAGCATGGGCCCCTTAAACTTTAGGCTTTACTAGTAGCATTAGAATATGCTTTTCTTAATAATGATAAGTTGGTAATAATCAATGTCAATCTTGCCGAAGAATAGAAAAATAAGTTGCTAAAAGTAGTGAACCATTTGTCAATAACCTTTGCATGGTTATATCATTAGCTGAGAGGGATAAATTCACAGATATGCCAACATTGGCTCTATATAGACCTCTTTATCAAACCAAGGTAGTAGCCACAAATGAGATTTACTTCTAAGCTTAAGCAAGTTGTTAAAGATAAAGTTGAATAACTTCTTAAAGTAGGATTCATCTATCCTATAATAGACAGTGAGTGGATGAGCCCACTCTTGATTGTGCCAAAGGAAAAAGGGAAATGAAGAGTATGTATAGGCTTCTGACTATTGAATATTAGAACATTTAAGGATCATTTCCCATAACCATTTTTGTACTAGGTGCTAGTTACAATTGCAGAGCTTAACTACTATAATTTTTTGGATGGTTATAGTGGTTATAATGAAATCCAGATAGCTCTAGAAGATTAGGCCAAGATAACTTTCACAAGTTCCTTAGGGACTTTTGCGTATAAGAAGATGCCCTTTGATCTATGTTATGCCCTTACAACTTTCCAACACCTCTTACTCAACATTTTTTAGTAGAAAATATGTAGTGATATGAAAGACCTCATGGATGACTTCTCCACCTATGATACAAACTTTGAACAAGCCTTACACCATCTGGAGTAGGTGCTAAAGTGTTTTTTGAATACAAACTTATGGCTTAATTAGCAAAATAAGGCACTTGATGGTCCAAGAAAGCATTGTCTTCGGGCACTACATATCAAGAAAAAGAATTGAGGTGGACCCAAAGAAAATATGGGTGATCCAAGAAATCACTAGATAGCCTCAAACTATAAAAGATGTGAGATCATTCATTAGACATACTAGTTACAATAGGTGCTTCATTAAGAATTTCTCAAAAACTGTCAAACCACTAGTGGAACTTACAAAGAAAGATGCATCTTTTGATTTGACCAAGGAACACAAATAAGCATTCTAGTAGTTCAAGCAAAAACTCATAGAAACTTCCATTTTACATGCTCTAGATTGGTCTAGACCATTTTTTATAATGATAAATGCATTTAACTATGTATTAGGGGTGATGCTTACAAAATTTAATGATTAGAGATGTACATATTATATCCATTTTGCAAGTAGAAGCATTATGGATACACACCTAAATTACACCACCATTAAATTTAGGTACTATGTGCCTACATATCAAATTTTTTTGCACACTTATCACAATGTTATCCACTTCATGATGAATAAGCCAACAGTAAGCCCCCGTGTTATATGGTGGCTAGTAATTTTGCAACAATTCAATCTTACCATGGTGGACATGAAGGGAACCAAGAATGTAGTTGTTGATCATTTGTCTTGGTTATGATGGGATAACAAAGAGGATAAGGCTTATCTAATCAACTCCTAGATGAACTCTTCTTTGCTAAGTCCATTGATGTTTAAGGACTGTAGCATACCAATTGGTATGATAAATTTCTCTCCCATCTTCTCATACAAGAGATCCCCTATTGAATGGGATAGTAAAAACAAACAATAGTTTCTTCACCATGTCAAGCACTATATGGAGATCAAAGGCAAGCTTTATAAGGTTTGTGTTGATGACTTGGTTAGATGGTATGTACCTAATGTTGATCAATTGTTCATTCTTCAAGATGTTTATGAAGGTCCTTGCGGGAACCACTACGTAAGAAGAAGAACAATGACAAACATGCTCATGGCAAGGTAGTTCTAGATAATGATATTCAAAGATGCTTAAAATTCTCTTGTTTATGTGAGTGCTATCAAAGAGATAGAGAAATGACCATATGAATGAAATGGTCCCAACAATGGATCGAATCACTAAAGCCTTTTGATCTCTAGGGCATTAACTTCATGGGACCCATCACTTCCATGTCAAATGGGAAGGCTTACATCATCTTGTGGTTGACTACGATACTAAATGGGAAAAAGCTACAATAGTATGAGATTGTACATGCATCACTGTAACACAATTTGTACAACAATAGGTGATAAATAGGTTTAGTGCGCTAAGAGCATGCATTTCTAATAATGGGATCCACTTCATAAGATCTACTTTTCGGAAACTAATGCAAAACTTGGGAGTGCAACATAAATTCACAACCTCCTATCACCCCAAGCTAATGGGCAAGCTGAAGTTACCAATAGGGATATTACTATGATACTAACATGAACAATTATTAGATATAAGAAGGACTAAAGTACCAAACTTAACGATGGTCTCTGGACATATCCTTCAACTTGGAAAATTTTTATAGGATACTCTCATTTTAAGTTGCTATACAGAAAGTTACCTAAACTTCCAATCCAAGCTGAAATTTGCACACTCATAATAGCCTATGATCTTAACCTTAAAATCAATCTAGCACAAAAAGAATGGCTAATGATACTTAATATGCAAGATGAGAATTGACAAATAGTTGTGATGATGAATGAAGTGAACAAGGTACATTCCAAACAACATCATGATGCACAATAAGAAGAGTTAAATTTCAACCTAGCAATAAGGTTCTTTACTAGAGTCCATTGCACATGCCATAGTGCACTAAGTTTCAAATAGTATGAAAAGGACCTTATATCATACATGCAACTTTTCCTTTTGGAGCCATGATCATCTACCATCCATTGCACTCTCACAGCATCTGTTGATCAACATACAATAAGTTAAGTCATTCCTAGAACATAAGATAAACAACAACATTAACACCTTTCAATAGGCTCACTCCATTTTTTGGATCTCCTGCTCTCAACATAGTCATGGGGAAAATGACCATCCAAACTTGACATCTTGATGAGGATAACTAGTTTTTTACATTTTTGTTTTACACCATTCTTTATATGTTTTTTATTTTTCTTACATATTTTCTTGATTATTTTATACATTTTCCTTTTTCTTCTTGTGTTTATTGATTTCATCTAGTATGTTGGAAATCTTTGATTTTGTTATTGCTACTGAAACTCTAGAAAGTTATCAAAGAAAGCTACTAATCTTATCATTGATTAACTAAAAGATCAATTTTTGTCCTAGGATTATGTTACTAATAACAATCTATTAATTTTCTAATGGTATCAGGTAGTGAGTTCATGACATCCTTCCATTTCATTTGTTCCATAACAAATTAGTATCCTAGAAGCACAAGATTCTTTCACATTAAGACTTAAAAGTTAATCAATGATCCTGATACCTAACAAACTGGGAAAGGACCAAGTGGGAATGGTTTAGGGTGTGACCTCAAGAAAATTTAATATGGTTTCTCTTAACATTGTTTTAAAGTTCTATAGAACCCTACTAGTATATCATCACTCCTATCGTCAACCATAAAAAGAAACATGCTCTGCATGTTGTGCTTCTTGTGAAAAAAAAAAACAAATAACAACATGGGACTTAAAATCACATCCCTTTGATATAATAATGGGCTAGAAGCATTGGTTATGGGGCTAGAAAGACCTGTTACCCATGCATAAAAGCATCCCTCTAACTAAGGCCCTATCTACTTCCTTTTTCTCTCTTAGAGTGATGGTTATCCTTTGGAGTTGTCCTAGACTTTTGATCAATGTGAAGATGGCATATGTCAATGCAGAATCATTGAAAGTTCAATGGACTTAGTCTCGACTTGGAACAAACTAATATCCAATCATCTTAATCATAATTTTTACTAAGAACCTTATGTGACTAAGATGCAAATGATGTTGCTCACATCCTCTTTCTCTACCATTCATTCATCTCATGGTTTACCACCTCACTACCTCATGCCATAGGAAATTATTTAGTTTTTTTTTCTAAACCACATAACTCATGAACAATTTCTTCCATTCATGTGGAATTTAACTAAACCATTCATCTTCCATGAGGTCCTTGAACTCCTTATGATGAAGGTTTGTAAGGGCACGAGAGGCATATGCCTGTTTTGGAAAGGATCCACTTGCATCCATTTAGTCTAATTTAAGTTAAATTCCCTATAAAAGACTCCTTACTTAATCAATCATCTTGATAGCATTCCAACATCTATTTTTTGCTCTATTTGACATCATAACTTCTTCAAAATCCACTCGAATATCTTCTCTTAAGGTAAACCTATCCTCTCCTATGTTGTTATCATTATTTTGCATCTTTCTAGCTTCAATTGGGCTTTTATTTCATTCCAATCTTGAATTCCTCCATTTCTTAATGTGAAAAATAACTAAGAATAGCTACATTGACATAGCCCCATGAATGCAATGCGATGATTCGACATAGCCCCATTGATGCAGTATAAAAATTCTATATATATGTGTGATACTTAGCTCATTTTCACCATTTTTATTAAATTAAGAGGAGATTTTATAGTTTTTCAAAGCCCTGAAACCTTCCAAGACTTTTAACTCATACACTACTTATCTAATTTCATCCATTTTTTGACCCTCATGTTATGGGAGGTAAACTTTATGTCTTGGGAGACACAAACCTTTGGTTTTTCATGGAAAATGTTTTGAAATTTTTCTAAATCCCCTTGTTCAACCCATTAAAATAATATTAAATTAATCATCATAAAGGGTTAAGACTAATAAACAAACTCTAATAGCTAAAGAATAAAATAATATTAAAATAATACACCTAGCCAAGATAATAAACAAGCACTTAAACGATCAACTCTAAACACCCAAAAACTAAAACATAACGTAATCTAATAAAGAAACGTATGCAAATAACTAGAGGTTATGAACTATAAAGTTGATCAAGTGTTATGTTTGTGATTACAAATGACACCAAAACAAGGACCACAAGCGCAAGGGCCATTACAACCCAAAGAAAAGTGACCCATAAAGTGACCAATGATTGCAACAACCATGGTAGCTTCAAGAGCAAGCAGCTAAGGTTACCCATGCTATTGGACCTTGTCAAGAGAAACTTGAAGTGGAATGTTTTAGATAGATTATAATAGCAAAAATAGGCCAATCTAGTTAGAACAAGGCTCATAGGCCAAGGCCTAACCTAGAAGTCATCTTAATGGAGGCTTGTTTAGAGTCCATCAAGACCAAGAAGGTCCAAAGTTCTATCCTCTAGGAGTTGAACTTTGGGTCCTTCTTGGAGCTAGCACCAAAGGAGGTATAGATGCAACTACAAGGGTCTCCCTTGTGGTCCATTCTTTCTAACAGTGGAGAATGATACATGGGGAAGGCTTGTTCTGGAACAATTGACAAGGAGATGCATTGGTGAAAATCAAAGACATCATCATCTCCTATTCAGTTGAAGCCAAAACATAGGTCCTTTGTTTGTCCAACATAGGGATGAAGTTGGTGGATATATCCACATAGGTAGACCCAGAGGCCAAAAAGAAACGAGTTCAACAATGCTATGGACTAGACCGTAAGGCATACAATGCTCTTAAAAAGGCAAGGAGAGCATACTTCAAGATTGATGCCTATCATGTAAACCCAATGGTGAGGCCTAGCAAGGTGATATCCTTCTCTATCATGGCATGCACTTCTCTAAGCAAGAAGTTTCTAGTTAACCAACCCTAACACATTTTCTTAGATATTGAAAAATGCTTCAAGGAAAATGAGAACAATAGGAAGACACTCCCCTTTTCATGTCTAATTTCCAAGTTGCACAAAATGAAAGAAATATGTTATTATTCCAATGATGTGGTTCGTCACACTCCTGCCACATTTTAGCAAGAGATTATGAAGGATAAGGTAGCAACAAAGCTACAAGAAGAGGAGTAGCCACTACCATCACCACCTACAACCCTAGAGACTACACTAGAGATGCTCACACTTGATGCACAACTTAGAAAACTTCAGGAGCAGCAACTGCAACAACAACAAGGTTTTGCAAATGGTTGAGAGTTATTTGTTTATTACATTGCCATTATCCATCTCAAAGAGGTTTTAAGGATAATTAATTGGTTAGATAGTGAAACAACCCCACTATTTTCCATGAAGATGAACCAAGAACTCACCAGGCCTAATCCATGTGCTAAGAAGGTCATAATGTTCATTCCTAGATAAATGTTCCCTAAGATTTTAGGAAATGTTGTAGTGTTCTTTGTCATATTGGAGGAAGGTGAGGAGACAGCAATCATGGTGTTGCAATAGAAGAGCTAGGAAATAGCAATGGAGGTGGTCGTTGACAGTGTAGCAAAGGTCCAAAATATTGCTATAGTGTTTATATTAGACATCACTGACATGACAAATATCTATACATCTATAGGAGTAGGAAGTGTTCAAATGAGCACTACCTAACACAAGGAAGTATAGGAAAGGCTGGTTGAAGCTAGACAACCACATCCAAAGATCTTTGATCTTTTAGATGAAACCACTGCAAACTAATCAAAGTTGCTTAAAACAAAGGGTAAACAACTGATTGCCAATGTACAACTTGAGGAGGCCACCATAACTAATTGATGGTTGGCCACTAATGATGTTTAGTTGAGAGCTCATCTTTCCAATCCTATCATTATCAAGCAAGAGCTTATACAAGATAAGGTCTTCCAATAACTTCAACAAAAGTATCAAAAAGCTAAGAATGCAAAGGGGAGAGTGGTCTTTGAGATGTTTGTGTCAGAGGCCATGGCTAACACCACTAAAAGGACCTATCATAAGTTCACAAAAAGAACTTTGTCCTTACCAAGGACAATCACCACCTACAGAATGCTAAGCAACAAAAGGACTAATTGATTGAATATATTTGTCAATAATAGGAGCAACTTGCCAAGGTGAACTTGAATTTGAGGAGGTTGGTAGTAGAAAAAAGCAATCTCTCAATGGAAGAAGCTTATGCTCTTTGTCAGAGATCACAATTGAGGTATTTTCCTAGAGGAATAAGGTTGTAAAATTTGAATGAGTGAAGAATCACTACAATGACCAAGTTGGGCTACTTGTTGATACATTTTGACCATTTAATGGAGTAGGCTTTATGAGATTATGGTGATTTAAGAAGAGCAATATATTTTAACAAAATAAATGTTACTCTAGGAGACTTGCTCTACTTTCAAAACTACATAATTCCATCATCTAGAATATATAAAGTTACTTTTCCAAGCCATTGTTGTTTAGTTAGCTCTAGATTCTAGTTACAAACAAGTAGCTATCATTAACATTGATGTATGTTATGGCAATGGAACACCAAATAGGTTTTATGACCAAGATGTTATCCTCGCAATGTCTTTTCAACATGAATCATGGCTCTTTGGGATCTTTGCATCCTTAAAAAAACTTTCATAATGAAGTTGGTTAAAGGAAAAGAGTGGGTTATAACTAGAACATGCCTTATGGAAAAGAGTGGGTTATAACTAGATCATGAAGGCTAGAAGAAATATAAAGCAAATTTGACTTATGAAAGCAAAATTTGAAAAAGACAAAAAGCTTGTGGAATTGCGAAGTGAGTGTTATTGAACTAAGATCATTGAGGTAGCATGTTCAAAATTTGTTGTCTTTGTTACAAGGCTTTGGAACAATAAATATAAGAAGAGCTTGAGATCTCATCATTGATTAGTAGAAAGAATGAGAATGGATAGTTATGGAAGAAGAAATCAAAGTGTTCTTGGACATCTATCTATAATTTTGCTAGAACAACATAGTATTCTCTTTACATCTATCTATAATTTTGCTAGAAAAAAACATTAGCTTGATCAATTATATAAGAGATACAAATCATTTGTTCATGATTACATGATCAATGTGGTACTTCCAGTACTAAGGGAAAAAAAAGATGGATATATGTTAGCTGAGTTTGTGAGGTGATGGGATATTAATAAAATGATGTTTAGAATTGCCTCCCACATTTTCTATGTTGTTGAGTCACATTTAGAAAGGAAAAAACTTCCAACCCTGCAAGAAGTGGGTGCCACATGCTTCCACGATCTAGTATACGATGAGGTAACAGATTTTTCCCTTGCCTTAATTGACAAAGCACAGGATAGATAGAAAATTAATGGTAGTTTGCTCAAAAATGTTACTAGAATTTTTGTTGAAATTGAATGATCTAATATACATGACTATGTGAATGATTTTGAAAAGGCATTGCTAAATCATGCTTTAGCCTATTATTATAGGAAAATTGAGTCATGCATAATGGATAAATCTTATTTTGACTATTTGTTCATGGTTGAAAATTCTATAAAGAAAAAGCAAAAAGTAAGTTTGTATCTTCATTCCAGCACTAAGGTTAAGTTATTGGAAAAGGTTGCAGTAGAACTTATAGGGAAATATATGGGTAAAATTATAGGAAATGCAGATTTTTGTCTCTTTCCTTGGCTTGGAGATTGTAAATTTGAACATCTTGGAAGAATCTCTAGAGTTTTTACCATTTTCTTGATGGTTTGAAATCCATAACAATGGGTTTTAAGCATTATGTCACCCAAAAAGGACTTGCATTGGTGCAAGAGATAGAGAATGCTACAAACAATGAAATGGGAGAAGAAAAAGTTACCTCTCAAGCCCAAATTTTTGAAAAAGGGGGAACTTTAAAAGAAACTTGGAAGAATTATTGGAGATTTCTAGTAAAGCATGACTTACTAATTGCATCAATTCAACTACTTTATTTTAATCATGTGACTTCTTTTCTTTTCACCTTGTTGTAGTTGCTTAGCTAATGGTCTAGATAGTATTGTGCTTGACATTTAGTTTTAGGATTTTTTTATTGCTCTTATAGCTCTATTTTTGTGCAGTTCTAGACTTCTATTTGGTTTCCATATATGAGCTTATGTCATCTTTGAAAAGTATCTTGAGTAATTTAATAGTAATGTCTTTATGAAATTGCTTGTTCAAGACTAGAGGGTTTACAAAATCTTTGATATTTTGAGATGACTTGAAATAGCTTCAATTTTTAAATTATTTTTCTTAATGTTTCAATCTTGAAATTGTTAAATCATTTCTGATAGCTCTATTGTTTGCAATTCTTTATAACTATTTGATGAGCCAAATAATAGCTTATATTTTTTCGTTTACAAAGCATTTTTGTAATTTAATAAGAGTATCTTTAACAAAATTCTTTGTTAAGCTCAAAAGGTTCTGACCATTTGTGATATTTTAGATTCAATTGGAATAGCTTTATTTTGAAGTGTTTCCTCATGTTCTTTATCTTGCTTAAATGTTTGAGATTTCACACAANAATAGCCAATTAAAGTTTCATACACAAACCCAAGCATTTCAATATTCATAATAGCAAATACACATTCACAATTATCTTGCTCTATTACCACTAAGTTTATTTGGAGGTATATGGGCCTTAGTGTTGCTAGAGACTAGCAAGCACCTAAACTCAAGTTTGAAGGAACACCTTCATTTCCTGTTATACAAGTCGTGAGCCCGAAGGAAAACATTAGCAGTCCCAAAAGATCGTCAAAATTACTCAAGAAGATTAATGAGAATGAAATAAAATAGGCAAAGGCAAATATGAACAAGGCCCTCTAGCAACTCCAACAGAGTGGCAATGTATGGTAGCCCATCTTTGATCCACTAAATACATAGAACAAACCAAAAATCTGCCTAAAGAAGTTGCAAATCGAGAAGATGATTGAATATATAGAGCTTACTAACCTTCAATATGCAAACCTAGAAATGGTAATAGTGAGGAGGCCAAGATCAAAGTTGGAGAAGCAGGTTATCAGTTCCTATCTCCTTTATGATTTAAAGTTCAAGCTCCATAAAAAGATGAAACAAAAGTTGGAGATAGCCAACACAAAGCTTAAAGTTCTTAGAAGTAAATTCACTAACCAACAATCTATTGTTGAGAACTTAGCAATGAGGATGAATGACTACTAGGAGCTTCAAAACCTTTTAAAGATGTTCGACATTAAATGTAAGGCATTCACAACCTAGTTTATTGATGCAAAAAAATTATTTTCATTGTTGTAATGCCTGTGCAAAATTCCTCCATCGGTCCAGATAGGCAAAGCAACCCAAACTATGTACAACCCATGGTGTAAAGAGGAGAAGATGAAAGCACTTCTGGATGCTTTCAAACTTCTAGTGAAAGTAGCAGTAGCAACAAGATAACCTTAGCCACTAGTAGCACTAAGATACAATGAAGGACCATCTAAACCATAGGAGCCTCCACCTCTAGGCACGGTCTAAGGATTCACCACATCTTCAACCATGTAACAAACATTTGCTACAATTTTATATAAGTGTCCAATTTTTTTGTAAAGGACAGTCATTTTTGTAAAAATTGTGCAATCTAGAACTTAGAGTTAGTTAGGGTTAGTCAGTCTATTTATCGATTAATAAATTATATACTTTCTAAAATATTGTTATAAGCTCAATTCTAATTTTATTTACTTAAGAACAAGCTTTTAGTTAGTCGTGGGGGTATGATGAACCACCAATAATACAGCAAGTGTTGACACATGTTCGTCGACCTAACCTTGTTGATGAAAGGATGCATTGACATGGGTACGTCAATGCTAACATAGTCATTGCCTATATCAATGTGCACGCCCCTCATATTTATGGCACCTTTCAATCTTAGATTTAGCTAAATTTTTGTAGTTTTATCCCACATAAGTTATAATATTTTAAGTTAATGTCTTGATGTTTGAGGTAGCAATTATGATTATTTTTTGTATAATTTGGTTTGAATTTGTGGATTTACTTATAATTTTATAATTATGATATACTTGAGTGGTGTTCATCAAATACTTACAATTTGTATGATTTGGTATTGATTTGTAAATTTATATATGATATGAATATGGTGATGGATTTGCATATTGTTGATATGCTTGTATTCATAATTTATACGATTTAGTAAACAATCCAATATTTTGTAAATTTCACTAGTATAAAGAGAGAAAGGAAAGGAAAAGAGATATTAAAAGGAGAAAAACACAACCACAACGGAATATGACTAGATAAAAAAAAGTAAATAAAAATCTAGCTAAAAGAAAAGATGAATAATAATAATCGAATATCATATTTGAAAGATAAGATGAAAATTATTAAGAGAAGACTATGCATGAAAAAAAAGATGAAAAAAAGGGAAGAATGTTGCTAAAAAAAATAATTAAATAGCTAAAATAAAATATTGTGGCTACTACAAAACATATCCGATTAAAATAAAATTAAATGATGAGTGGCGAGGTACCCCTACACTCAACCATACGAATACGAGCGTAACATGCGTGATCCGGTCGAACTCCGCAGACTAAGTGCCTACACGCCTCATGGAACACTTAAGGTTAATTATTCATTGTCTTCCCAGACTTACTTGTATTTGTCATGGTGTATGGTTAAGTAAGTCCGAGGTATATGAGTTTTATATCTTTTTGTGTTTATCTCCTATGCTATTGAGTTGAAGGGTGAAGAGACCAATTCCTAACTTTAACTAATTAACTAAGTCTAAATTAACCTAGTGTTAGCATCCGTTCCCACTTACTGTACACACCCTAAACTGATGCAACCGTGGCTACCAAATGCTAATTGTTGTTGGGATCACCACGTGTAACGCACATGCTCGAAGTGGTCTTACTGAGGCACATAACTAGGAGAGAAGGGTTGAGAAAGATTTAATTCCTAATAAAGCATGTAAATAATAGATAATAAATAACAATAAATAAAATCCTAATTAGCCTATTCCATGCACTACAAGGTTTATCCAAGAAGCTCGTCTTTATTGCCGTACACAAACTTGTGTTCAGGTACAATGTTTGCTCAAATAAAGATCCGTTCACTTTAGGACTCCTATTGCGGGCACATGGAAAATATTCTATCTCTGGTGTGATCAATCTACCAAAGTTTCACTACTGTCTAGCCTAGGATGATGAAACAAGGGAGAGCCGCCCCTTATTTATAGATATGACGGCGCACCGCGATATCACGAGGGATCCAATATCGCGTCCCATCATACCCCCATGACTAAATGAAAACTCGTCATTGAGTTCTTTACAATAATATCAGGAAGGTATGGGATTATTGACTCAATGGAACTAATCAGATGACATGTAAATGGATCATCATTACAAGACTTGACAAAACTGGTGTTCATGACAACAAGAGTGAACACCTTATTACATTGACATCAGGCCTTAGTTGGTAGCTAAGAGAGAAGATAGAAAGAAGTGTTGTTGTTGCCAACGCCAAGATTGCACCTTTCATTGTCCATCCGTAAGCACACCATCAATCTTGCTCCTTGCATAGTTGCTTCAGCATTGCTCCATTCCAAGGGTTCCTTCCAAATCCCTTCCGTTGTTGCATGATCGCCATCTGCACATACAACACAGTCTTATATTAGCAAGGGTAATTGAATCATCATGTAATTGATACCTTACTTCGGTGAAAGTCCATTGGCTAAGTTGTGGTATGGCTGATATGGGTCTGGAGATATATTAATGATGACTATCGAAGGTGTAGGGGTTAGGAAAAAATCAAAAAAATTGGGGCTAGGAGAAAATTGAAAAAATCGGGCCCCGTACCCCGATGACTAATGGCAAACCTCCGGTAGCGTAAAAATGGAGAAAGAAAATGAATAAGAAAGATAGATAAAAAGGGATAACTATGACATCGATGAGATGGATGTCAAGATGGAAATGAACAAAATAAAATAGATTGCAAAAATGTTAGGGAAAAGAATTTAACTAGTGCCCCAAATAGGAATGTCAGTGGGTCCTCCCCAAACTAGGCTCATGCCCTTAATGCCTTGACAAACCCACATTCAAAGAGTCCGTAGACGTTGGGAATGTCATTTGGAACAAGAGTTAAAGACTTAACCACAAGAATTTACCAAAAAGAAAACAATGTGTTAACCAAAATATACACTAATGATACAACTGGCAATGAGGTGAACAATGGAGAGAAGGATGGAAAGAAGAGAATGGAATGAAATCCCAAGAACAGGGTGGTGTACAACCCCTTGTGTGTTTCATGATTAATGTGACTTAACAAATACCATTCAAAGTTCGGCCTCAAACCAACCACATCTAGTGACTCTGCATCAATGCATTTGGTCAATCCATCCTCTTGAATAACAAGAATGCCTCCCCCAAGAGCCACCACCATTCCAACGAAACAAGGAGGAGAGAATGGGAAGCGAAAAGGCCCTTAGTTAGAGGAAACATTTTTATTGTGAGTTCCATAACTAGTGCTTGTAGCCCAAGGAATTATTTTGTCTAAAGGGTGTGCTTTGAATTCTCGCTCCTTTTTTTTGTGTTTTGTGTTTTTATGCGTGGGGACCACACCATGCAAAGACTTTGTTATTTTTATTGCTCAGCTTCCTGATAACTGGGTAACGTTGAAGTGGTAAGAAAACTCAAGAAGAACACATCCAAGCACCCAAGAGAATGGCCAACAAAAATGCATCAAGTTCCCTTGAAGTCACACCCTTTTCAATCCTTGATTCCTTCCTTAGTTTGAGAAATGCTCAGTCACCACTTCATTAAAGTTCTTATTAGAAAGGGATTATACATTTCCAAGCCAAGAAGGACCATAGAAACTGGTGGCTGGATGGATGAAGTGAACTCATTGCCTGCCATATCAAAAGAAACATACCTTAGTATCAACATCATAACTTAAAGGTAAAAACCAAACATTACCAATCAATAGAAACATAGTTCACACCATCATGAAGAACACTTATTGGGTGACAAACTTACATGATGGATCACACACACACACACAAAATGGAGAAGTACAATGATGTTGTAAAACAAAAACAAGAAAAGTTAAAGAAATTTGTAAAACAAAAATGTACAAAACAAAAAAAATAAAAATCAAAAAGCCTGAGGGCCTCCAATGGTCAGCATAGGTGGCCATCTCCCCCATGACTGAATTGCAAGGGAGAGATCCGACATAGAGAGCGTGGTTGCCCACTAGCAAAGGTGTAATTTGCACTGGCTATTTTTGATTCACGAAAAGGTTTTTTTTGTTGTACATTAACCAATAACCTTTTATCTAGGCTGTCAGGCTTGTATATCATCATGGCTCCAAAGGGGAAGGTTATATGAATAATATAGGATCCTTCCCACAATGTTTGAAATTTTGTACACTATGGTACATGCATGGGATTCCAGTAAAGGACCTTGTCTCCTGGTTGGTACCTAAACCTTTGAATTCTTAAGTCATGACATTGTTTACTATGTGCCTTGTGAAACTCATTTAACGATAGTGCAACCAATTTATTCTTGTCTAGCACGTTCAGAGTTGTCAACCGTTGTTTTTGTGCTAGGTTGAGGTCTAGGTGAAGGTTGCAAGCCATGGATAGTGCATGGAGCTCATTCTGTATAGGGAGCTTTGGTAGTTTCCCTATACTAACTCATAGGGAGAATAGCCTATAGGGAGCTTCCAAGTTGAGCGGTACACCTAGAGAGCGTCGTTCAATTTCGTGCTCCAGTCTTGCCTAAACCTGCTAATTGTTCTTGTTAATATTCTTGTGATCTCCCGATTAGTAACCTCGGCTTCGCCATTAACTTGGGGGTGGTAAGGTGTGGTCAATTTATGCTCAACCCCTAAGTGTTGCATCAATTTGCAAAAGGTTGCACCCGTAAAATGTGTTCCATTATCAGAGATGAGTGCACGCGGCACACCAAACCTGTTTACGATTTGTTGTTGTACAAATCATGCAACTGTGGATGATGTGCAGTCTGTTACTGCGGCTGCTTCAGCCCATTTGGTTAAATAATCAACAGCAATGATGATATATGCTTTTCCATTGGATATCGGTCTAACAGGCCCCATAAAATCTATTCCCCATATATCGAAGGGTTCCAAAGGTTGAATCTATTGTTGTGAACCCGCCATTCTAGCAGTCATTCCACCATCACGTTGGCAGCATTCACAGCATTGGGAAAAATGATGGGCATCCTAAAATAGTGTTGGCCAATAATATCCTGCAAGCAGGACCTTGGTAGTTGTTCGTCTTCCAGCATAGTGATCCCCACAGGGGCCCTCATCAGCATCCTGGAGAACTTTTAATTGATCCTTATCAGGCACGCACCATCAAACCAAGCCATCAGGATAGACTTTATAGAGTTGTCCCTTGACTTCCATGAAGTACTTAGTTTTGTGAAGAAATTGTTGTTTCTTCCTAAAGTCCAACCCCTGTGGTGTTTTTTGGGAAATGAGATAAGTAAGAATGCTACTATACCAATTTATTTCCATGGGTTGATCATTTACTACACCGGCAAAGAGGGTTTCATCAGGAAAATGGTCAGATACAGCATATTCATCCTCTTTGCTATCCCAACACAACCGAGATAGGTGATCTACGACTACATTCTCAATGCCTTTGCAATCTACTATTGTTAAATCGAACTCTTGAAGAATTACCAACCAACGTATGATACGTGGGCTAACCGTTGGCTTGTTCATAAGGAACCTAATTGCACTATGATCCGTATGGATGTATACTTTGTAGCCCAATATATAGTGCCTAAATTTGTCCAATGCAAACACTATAGCCATTAATTCCTTTTCCGTAGTCGTGTAGTTGAGTTGTGCACCGGTGATACTCTTACTGGCACAGTGGATGTAATAAGGTCATTTTTGTTCATCTAATTGTGTTAATATAGCTCCTAAGGCATAATTAGATGCGTCAGTCATGATATGGAATGGCCTGGACCAATCAGAGGCTTGTAGAATGGGAGTTTCCACAAGCCTCTGTTTAAGACTTTGGAATGCCCGTTCTCATTCCTTGGTCCATTTGAATAGTGCATCTTTTTTCGTTAATTCCACCAATGGCTTGGCAATTTTGGAGAAGTTCTCGATAAATCTCCTGTAGTAGCCAGTGTGTCCAAGGAATGACCGAATGTCTTTGACAATTTTTGATTGTTGGGTAATTCCTTGGATGACTTTAATTTTTTCCAGATCCACCTCTATTCCTGATTGTGAAACTTTATGCCCCAGTACTATGCCCTCTTGAACCATCAAATGGCTCTTCTACCAGTTGAGCTTTAGGTTGGTTTCAACACATCATTTCAATACTTGCTCTAACCAGTTGAGGGCTTGATTAAAGCTCGTCCCATAAGTGGAGAAGTCATCCATAAAGACTTCTACTCTGTTACCTATTTGTTGTTGAAATATGCTTAGAACTAATCGTTGGAATGTGGCAGGGGCATTGCACAAGCCAAAGGGCATTTTTTTGTATGCAAACATTCCCCAAGGACTAGTGAATGTTGTTTTGGCATGGTCTTCTAGTGTGATTCGTATTTGGTTGTACTCACTATACCCATCTAGAAAACTATAATAGCGATGCCCTACTATAGTGTCTAAGACTTGGTCAACAAATGGCAATGGGAAGTGATCTTTGAATGTTGCCATATTCAATAGCCTAAAGTCTATACATACCCTCCATTTGCCTTCTTTTTTTGGTATGATTACAAGAGGACTAACCCACTCACTATCAGTAATGGGGTAAATGAACCCAGCCTTGAGAAGTTGCTCTATCTCCTCTTTCACTATTTGTTTTAACTTCGAGTTCAATCGCCTCTATGGTTGTTTGTGAGGCTTCATGGAGGGGTCCATGTAAATCCTATGCTGGCATATCCTAGGATCTATTCCGGTTAGTTCGAGGTATGACCAGGCAAAGGTTGTTCACCACTTATTTATCACCTTTAGCAAACTCTCTTTTTGCTTAAGGGCAAGCTTTGCGTTGATAATTACTGGTTTTCCATTTTTAAGGGTCATGTATTCCAAACCGGTGGGCAACAGTTTTAAATCTAGGGGCTCTTGTTTAAACTTCTCAGGAATCTCCAACTTTCCCCAGTTAATGTTTTTAGGGTCAAGGGCTGGAAGTTGGCCACAGACCTGCTCAAGTGCATCCATTCTTTCAATGTAAGTACTCGTTATCCCCTTAGTTTGTTCCATGCATGTCATTGAATTCTTTTCTTGGTCAACCATTAGCCACTTGGTGTTTTCTTGTCGTGTGGCTGCTGCATATAGGCACTTTTGTATGTCAATGTCTTGTGCACACCGATTGCATGCAGGCAATGTTAAACTCCACATTACCCATGATTTCTGCATGCAATGGCCCCCTGTGTCACTATATGCGATGCATGGAACTTTCTTCCTCTCAATATTTCCAAAGGTATTTTTCTTGAATATTTCTAGGAAAAGATTACGAATTCCTAGGCATGCATCTACTATGCTCAGCCATGCCCTTCCCATTATTATCGGGAATTCCCCTTTGTCATTGTTTATTTGGATCACCAGGAAATCAACCAGGTATGACCAACCACCTACGGTAGTGACAATGTCCTCAACCTATCCCAAAGGAACAGTGATGGACTGGTCAACTAGCTCTAAGCGAATATTTCTCTTCTTAAGTGGAGGTAGGTTCTAGGTTTTATACAATTCTTGTGAAATTAAGTTGACTCTGGAGCCTGAGTCAAGAAGAGCCTTATGAGGTTCATTCCTAGCGACTTGGAGATAAATTAGGGGGCTTCTCGGATCAGAGAATTTCTTGGGAAGGTGGCCTACCTTAATCTAGTCGGTAACGGTATGTGTTAACATAACCGTGTGCATTGGCCTCAATTTCTAGGTTGAAGGGATTCCCAAAATCTTATTTGGTATGGAGGTGTTTAGATGTTTAACCACTTGTGAAGGCGAGGGCTTAGTTGGATTGTTAGTCCTAAAGAAAGGTATTTTTGACATATGATTGTTAGAACCAACTAAGAATTGATGATTGGGAGCCCTCGTGATATCGGGTTGTTGCGGTTGAGTGGGAATTACCTTGGGCCTTGTTGTAGCGGTTGGTGATGGAGCTATTGGTGTAAGAGATGCAGATGGATTTGGAGGATAGTATGGGCATGGGGCATCTCCCGGAGAAGAAGGAGTCCTAAAATACTCCTGAACTCGGTAGTAACATGGTGGGGTTATGTAACCCATAGAATCATTTGGAGAAATCGACTACTACACATAATAGCCGTAAGGATCAGGTTGCCAGTAAGGGAATTGTTATGTCGGTGGTGGCATCCCCCATGAGTGTGGGTGTTGCCATTGTTAATGTTGTCCAATGGGTTGTGATGGAGTTCCACTTAGATAATACATCAATGATTGGTGGAACTACCTTGGGTTACCTTGAGGATAAGGTAACCTTTGGGGTGTTTGCTGTTTGTTGAGTCTCGGGTTAATTGCATACACCCCAGACTCCTGTAGATGTGAGATGATTCGACAACATCCCTTAGGATGGTCATATTGGTAGATCTCACATCCACCGTCATCATCTATGTCAAAATCCACAACCTCATCGGAGATAGTAATTTTTCCCTTACCCCTGTTATGTGCAGGGCCTGAATCTCTCCGCTTTGTCTTGTTCTTCTCACTACTTCATTCCTCCTTAGACTCTTCTACAATTTTCAACATAGTTTCAAGTCTGGAGTCTAAGGAATCCCACAATTGATTGACCTTAGCTGATATTTTGGTTGTTAGTTTTTGAATTGGCAAGGTTTTTCTATTCACCAACTCTTCGAATGGTGACTCATCCTCTTCATTGCAAAATTTCACTCTCTTCTTTCGAAGGGAAGGATCACAGTTGTATTCTTCTGCACTCTCTCTTTTTCATAGCTCACCTTCTTCTTTTGCTACTTATTCCAACAAGCGATGAATTTCATGGGCTCTAAGTTTTGATAATCTCCCTTGGGCATAAGTCCCAAGGGTTCTCCTAGTTTCATACCTTAGCCCATCTATGATGTGGCAAAGTTGATTCTGTTGTGCGTAACCATGGCCCAGGCAATGATGTAACAATGCATAGTAGTGGCCCATGGTAGCATCCAAGGGTTCCTGAGTACCTTGCTTCCATCCTTGGATTTGCTTATGCAAGTTAAACACTCTGGAGTAAGTTTGATATTTATCGTTGAAGAGTTCTAACATCGTTGATTAGTGGCGAGGTACCCCTACGCTCAACCATACGAAATGAGCGTACCACGTGCGATTCGGTCGAACTCCATAGACGGACTAGTTGTGACACCTAGATAGTTATCCTTAGGTCATCGTTCATTGTCTTCCCACCTAGACTAGTATTATATTTATCACGTATGGCTTAGTCCAGAGTGAGGTGTATGATGTGTTCCTAATTCTAACGCTACTCCTGAAGGTAGTGGAAAATAATATTAACTAAGCTAAGCTAAGAGGAAAAGGGTAAGGAAATCTAATCTAGCCTAAGTACGACGAGCAACCGATTCCTTGATCAATCGTACACATCTTGGACCTCGTGCACGACTACCACTAGGATTACCAAGCACAAATCCTAGGTACACCACTAGGCTACCAAGTAGTCACACTTAAATGCTTGCAATCAAGTCGTACTCGTACCTCGTTACTAGCCTAAGTGCGATGAGCAACCGATTCCTTGACTAACCGTACACATCTTGGTGCATGACTACCACTAGGATTACCAAGCATAGATCCTAGGTACGCCACTGGGCTACCAAGTAGTCACACTTAATACTTGTAATCAAGTCGTACTCGTACCGCATTACTAGCCTAAGAGCGATGAGCAACTGATTCCTTGACTAACTGTACACATCTTGGTGCACGACTACTAGTGGGATTACCAAGCGTAGATCCTGGGTATGCCACTGGGTTACCAAGTAGTCACATGAAGATGCTCATAATAAAGTTGTACTTATTCCATGNACTGATTCCTTGACTAACTGTACACATCTTGGTGCACGACTACCAGNATGATGAAGTAATCTCGATCTTTATTGTTGATCATGTGCATGTCCAAGTACGTCACACTCAAATAAAGGATGTCGTACAATTACATTCACCACACTGCAGGCAGACACGGGCAAATAAACTATCTCTGGAGTGGCCAAACTACCAGAGCTTCGCTACTTCTAACTCCTAACTAACTACTAACTATGAACAAGGGAGAGCCACTTCTTATTTACAGACATTGCGGCGAACTACGATATCACGTATGCGATATCGTAGCTTATGCAATATCACATCCCATCATACCCCCACAACTAAATAAAAAATCATCCTCGAGTTACAAGGAGAACAAGCTTCATTGATTACATAGTGGATAGGTATGGGATTATTAATTGGAAAAAAATTGAAATGATGTCGCAATGTGGGAAGACACAACACAGAAAAAAAATACTACAACTACAAAAAATGGAACTCATATAGTTCCTGGTGGCGGTGGCTCCTCCATCGATGCTTTCCCTTTATCATGTGCTCTAGGCATTGAAGGTTGATGACGCTGAAGAACAGCCTAGAGCTTCTCCTCTCGGTTCGAGGATCTTGTGTCGTCCATGCTAATGTTCTGATGTTTCACGGAGTCGACACTTCCCATGGATAGGGTAGTTGCATAAACATCTGATTAGCTTTGACATACCATGCCGCGAACACCCGTCGTTCCTCTTCATAGGCTTTGGCTTTGTCTTTGTATTCGTGAAGCTCTATTAGCCATCGAGCCAAGTCAGTTGCTACATCTTTCTGTCCTTGGTAGCTTGCTTTTACCACCTCAAGTTCAGAATTTGCAACATCCAATTTTTCGACCAGCTTCTTGCATTCTGCAAATTCTTCTTCATATTTGAGATGGGTGGAAACTACCTGCTGCTCGAGCTTTGTTCTCGAGCATCCTGCTATTAATATGGCAAGGTTGGCGTATCTAAGGTTTGCCAACTCCATGTATTCTGTCAAGTCTTGGATCTGCAGGTCCCGATTTTTAACTTCCACTTGGTGGGCGAAGGCGTAAGTGTCCAATATGGCCCTCCAATCAGTGTGCTGAGCACTGATGTTATTGATTTGACCCTTGGCCATATGAATCTCCTTCTCTAGGATTTTTTTGTATATCCCTAGCTGATCATGGAAATGCTCCTTCAGCTTCTCATGTTATTTACCCTCATTTTTCCACGCGCTTATTTCAATTGCTGATTTTTGGCGAATAGCGCGTACCTCCTCCATTGAGAGGGTTCAATTCTCTCTGGCTAAACAGCTTACATCTTAGTTGACCTGAATGAATTGTTCTCGCATCTGATGAAAGTGTTCATCAAGAACATTCTTTTGTTTCTCCACAGAGGTTAACCGAAGGTTATCTGCAACCAACTTCTTATTTTCTTCTTCTAAGGCCTTAAGTGTCTTAATATGCACATGAGTTTATGCCCTTGCTGTGGAGGCATCCCAAGTGGCCATCACCTATTCTTCTGCCACCTTCTTATTTTCTATGATCAGCTTTGTGAGTTGCTCCATTCTAAATTTGTTTAGCTAGTCTGTGGAAATGAATTGCAAAGGATCCCGTTGTGCTACTTGTAAGGCTACGAGCTGCTCTGGTAGTTTCTACACTTCAGCTTCAGCATCCTTTGCCCTTACTTCAGATATGACCAGCTTCCCCTTTGTGGAAATGAGATCTGATTGAATTGTTGTTACATCCTGGGGGATGTCAAACAAAGACGTCATTACTTGTCCTATTTGAAGAAATCTGTCAAGTGCATCCTCATGTTCCGCAGGAGACATTGAGGTTCCAGTAAGAGTTTGAGCATCTCATGCTCCTAAGAGATCTGCCAGTGGCACAACAGGTACATTAAAGGATTCTTTGATGTGGTCAGTGACCACTTCAGCAGCTCCCGCACCATCTTGGTGTTGCATGACCACCACAGTGGCCCCTTCACCAATCTCTAACTACACTTGAAAAGATGCCATGTTTCCTGAGATCTATTGTGACCATCTACTTTCCCCTCCTCCTGTTTGAATTGATAATTCGCCCCTTGTGCGATCTAATAAAATAGTAGGCTACTCGGCATCATCGATGACATGGAAGAGGTTTGCGTTATCATGACTTCCCCAACGAACCATCTCAGTGATGGCCCTAAGATGGCTCATTGATGGTCTGTAGTCTTGCGATGGCGGCAGCTAATCCTGACCTGTGTTGGGCCCTACTTCTTGTTGTTGGCTGAGACCTATGGCTGGAGGTTGA
Organism: Gnetum montanum; assembly: GCA_015680685.1. Taxonomy (NCBI): domain Eukaryota; kingdom Viridiplantae; phylum Streptophyta; class Gnetopsida; order Gnetales; family Gnetaceae; genus Gnetum; species Gnetum montanum. The sequence continues at coordinate 592,769 of MNCI01012423.1, read as the reverse complement.
CTGGGTCCTGCAAGTTGAGTTACAGGTGATCCAGTCATCTGTTCTTCTTCTTCATCTGGTCTCAGTTCTTTGCCAGTGCTCTTTCTTGGAGCTGGCACCTTTAGTAGTTCAGCATAAGAAGCATTTTGGGCTTTTCGGAGGACATCATTTGTGTATCCCTGAATACCAGCCCGTTGGCACAATTTTTTCATAAGGCAGGGAAAAGGCAGAGCCATCTTCCCTGACTTCCGTTCTTCAAATCGCCTGAGGATCTCCATCAAATATAGATGGGGTAGGTTAGCGTTAACCTTTCCCATCAACACTGCATATCCTCTAGCCGCATACATGGATATTCTTTTTAAGCCTTTTGTGGAGAAGAGGTGATAGGTTCCAATTTTGAAATAAACTCTCTCTTTCGTCATCAATTCTCCAAAAGTTTTATCTCTGCCATAAGCCTTCTCTAACCAATCCTTTCGCACATCAAGGTCTGATCGCGTAGATAACCGAGCAACATGGGGGCCTGAATTCGGAAGCTTTAACACTTCTGAAATCACCTGCCCAGAAAATTCTATAGTCACACCATAAATATTAACCGTGGTGCCTTACTCCTTATTGTGCCAGAACTGGTATGTTTCACCTAAGTACCAGACACCGCATTCAGAGAGGATAGGCCATAATGGAGACCCCTTGAGGTGATCCCTAATAGCCTCAGGAGCGAACTCTGTAAAAGATTTGAAGTTTAGCTCCACAATCACAGCAGCGAATGTGGACTTCTCATGGATAGCCTGAACACACTCCGGGGGCAATGTGAGTTGTTGTCCTGGTTCAGGTGCAGCAGTAGCTCATCCTTCTGCTTGCCTGGACCATCTGNGGGGGCAACGTGAGTTGTTGTCCCGGTTCAGGTGCAGCAGCAGCTCATCCTTCTGCTTGCCTGGACCGTCTGGTAGGAGGTTCTTCTTGATGGATGCTGAATCATTGCACCTCCTATTCTGCATGTTGTCTGGCAGGGACTTGTCTTCCACCTCTTCGAGGCTGTTTCGCTCCACCTTGAACAGGACCCTCCTGCTGTGCACGTTTTCAGGCCATCTGCAATCACACGGGCCAAGCGTTAGTAAGATTGTTTTCAAAGTCAAGTTATACCTTACTACGTGCCTTTAATTAAAGATCTTATGTTATCATGTGATCATGCCTGAAAATTCTAATAATGGGTCCTATGACTTAGGTGGGTTTCATTTTAATCTCCCGGTGTACCTAAGGTCATATGATTTTTGGCACAATTTTTCTAAGTGTTAGTGTTAATTACCCTAATTGATGTCCTTTGGGTGATGAAAAATTTCAAAAAAGTTAGGCACTTTTCGGCAAGTGTCTCTCCCCCACGACTAAACTGAACACTCTGGATTCAAGCAAGTTTAAATGGAATTAAAATCGAAGCACCAGTCAACGAGATATGAGTGAAAAAGAAAGGGTCACGCAATCGTAAGTCGTCGAGAAAAATTTCAAAAACTCCCCCCACGTGAATGGAAAAATGATGCTAAGTGTTGCAGCGGGGGTATCCTATTTATAGGTAAATAGGACGTGATATCGTGTACGGTACATCGCATACGCGATATCATGTGGGACGCGATATCGCGTACGCGATATCTCGTCCATAGTGATGTGAGACACATGAAAAATACCAAATTTTTAATGATTTTCTTGAAATTAATGTTGGAAATTGAGAACATGGGCAAGTATTAAGATATACTAGGGTAATTTCATTGATTCGAGAGGCAATCTTAATGATAATGATGTGAACTTTAGCAATTAAAATTTGGCGGTTACGAAAAAAGGGAATGTAATAGTACATTGGAACATGAAAATTTAGAGGGATAATGGTAGGGAAAGAAAATCAATTGAAAAATTAAGTTGAGGGTAAGAAATTGTGTGTGTGAGCTAGAGAATCAGTGAAGATTACAACAAATTTACACAAGTGAATCCTGCCCAAAGCAGGTTTCAACCTATAACGCCCTTGTGTAACCACACTTAAAGTGTCCATAGGTACTAGAAGGGTTAAATGTAATCCGCACTAACTCCACAAAACACACACATGTAAATATCACCAGGAATGAGATGAAAATTCTATGCTACATGGAACACGAGCTAAAATTACACGAACAATGAGATAAGATGAAGTAGAGAAGGGATCGCAGAGATTGGGACATGAGGTAATTGACCCAGGGCATAGTGAATCCTACGTGTAAAGCATGATTAATGTGTCATTGACCCATCATTCCAAGATCAGGACCAAGTCCATCCTTCAATCAGTGGCATCGCATCATTTCATCCAATGGTGAACAACTATGAGAGTACCATAACAACATGGCGTATGATCACTTGGAGTTTAGTACAAGGGAGGAGTGATTTTTTTTTATGGCACTTTGTTTTTCTTTTTCTTCTCTCTTCTCTTTTTTTTCACTTTATTGAATCCAGAGAAGCTACCAACCTTCCGGCATGGGTGCATGTCTTTCCAGTGGGACCCCCTAGAACAGCGTTTGATTTTTGAGTGCCCTTTTGATTACTCTTACTCCCATTTTTCATTAAATCTACAAGGATCTTAGTACAACTATATTGCATGATAACTCCCATAGATGTCACCAAAGAGAATCCATAAGTACCCTTGATGTCACACCCTAATCATTCCCTCTTGGTCCATCCTTCTT
>MNCI01012423.1:557688-587409 GCA_015680685.1 Gnetum montanum | reverse complement strand
TACACATCTTGGACCTCGTGCATGACTACCACTGGGATTACCATGCGCAGATCCTAGGTACACCACTGGGCTACCAAGTAGTCACACTTAAATGCTCGTAATCAAGTCGTACTTGTACCGCGTTACTAGCCTAAGTGCGATGAGCAACCAATTCCTTGACTAACCGTACACATCTTGGTGCACGACTACCATTGGGATTACCAAGCGTAGATCCTAGGTACGCCACTGGGCTACCAAGTAGTCACACTTAATGCTTGTAATCAAGTCGTACTTGTATCACGTTACTAGCCTAAGTGCGATGAGCAACTGATTCCTTGACTAACTGTACACATCTTGGTGCACAACTACCACTGGGATTACCAAGCATAGATTCTAGGTACGCCGCTGGGTTACTAACTAGTCACACAAAGATGCTTGTAATCAAGTCGTACTCATTCCACGTTAAAACAATTAAATAAACAAAGTGACTATTGCAATGATGAAGTAATCTCGATCTTTATTACCGATCATGTGCGTGTCCAAGTACGTCACACTCAAATAAAGGATGTTGTACAATTACATTCACCACACTACGGGCAAACACGGGAAAATAAACTATCTCTGGAGTGGCCAAACTGCCAGAGCTTCACTACTTCTAACTCGTAACTAACTACTAACTATGAACAAGGGAGAGCTGCTTCTTATTTATAGACATTACGGTGGACAACGATATCGCGTACGTGATATCATAAGGAAGACACAATATCACGGGGGATGCGATATCACGATAGATTGCATCCCATCAATCATGCTCCACCTCCTGATGGTTTCTGGCTCTAAGGACCGGTACCAACTCTCTACTTCCTTAATGAGTGTCCTGGGAAACAACTTGAGTTTCTGCCACTCGTTCTCTTTTTTTTGCAAGGCATAGGCATCGTGGAATGCCTGTAAATGATGTTGCAGATTAGCGTTGTATCCCCCTTTAAAGCGTGGTATATTGTTCATGTCTAAACACTTGATCCGACTATCTTTTAAATGCCTTGTTGGTATTCTCACTGCCTCTGTTATATTTAGCATACTTCGGCTGGCAAGTAGGGGTTCTTCATGATCATCTCTTTCATGATGTCTATGATGTCTATGTTGTTTCCTACTTTCCCTTCGTTCATGCCCTTGTCCTCTCTCTTGACTCTCTCGTCGAGGTCTCTCATTTTGCCTCTCTCGTTGAGGTCTCTCATTTTGCCTACCTCTATCCTCACCATTATGCTCTCTATGACTACGCCTTGATGTGGAAGGAGAGGGTGAATGATGTGAAGAAGGGGAAGAAGAAGGAGAACCATCGCCATGATGATGTTTCCTACCTTCTCTTTTGTGGCTTCGGCCCCGATCGTGATGACGATCTAAGTGCCCGTCCTTATCATGAGTTGTTGTTCCCACAGTGAACAGTTGGTGTTCATGGGGATCAGAACCAAGGTTATGTATCATGAAACATAGATTCTAATACCCCACCTTCTCACCATCATTAGGAGGGGGAACATCATTTGATAGAGAACCCGTTATAATGGGTTCATCATCTCTGATTTCACTCATGACGTGTGGGATCCCTTTACCCTTCCACAGTGTATGTTGGCTCTCCTACCTTGAGTCCCTCATACGTTGTGCTACTATGGGATGATAATCCCTTGTATCAAAATTGCCTATAATGTATTCAGCATAAAGCTATGTCATGCCAATCTGTGCTAGAGCACGGAGAAGCATGTTTGGGACTGATCGATCTAGAGGTAACACTATGTTACCTTGCAAATCTCTCCAACGCATCTATTCATCTTGATGGAGGATAAAAGTAAAGTTAGATATATACTCATCGGGATGAGTATATTCCATCCTATACTGTTGAGGAACTGGCGGATTTAGATTATGCGTTTTTGACTGCCGACTGTCTCTAGTATTGTCCCTAGATGGTGAATTGCTCTTATGAGAAGAAGGCATTGTTATTTGTCAGTGTGTTATTTTACCGTTATATAATTTTTTATTAAATTAACCCTAAGGATTCGTTTAAGCTCCCAACGATGTGAATGATCTCTCATGTTCTACTTAGCGCACAAACACTTCGTCCCCGGCAACGACGCCAATGATGAGTGGCAAGGTACCCCTACACTCAACCATACAAATACGAGCGTAACACACGTGATCCGGTCGAACTCTGCAGACTAAGTGCCTACACGCGTCATGGAACACTTAAGGTTAATTATTTGTTGTCCTCCCGGACTTACTTGTATTTGTCACGGTGTATGGTTAAGTAAGTCCGAGGTATATGATTTTTATATCTTTTTGTGTTTAATCTCCTATGCTATTGAGTTGAAGGATGAAGAGACTAATTCCTAACTTTAACTAATTAACTAAGTCTAAATTAACCTAGCGTCAGCATCCGTTCCCACTTACCGTACACACCCTAAATCGATGCAACCATGGCTACCAAATGCTAATCGTTGCTAGGATCACCACGAGTAACGCACGTGCTCAAAGTGGTCGTACTGAGGCACTTAACTAGGAGAGAAGGGTTGAAAAAGATTTAATTCCTAATAAAGCATGTAAATAACAGATAATAAATAACAATAAATAAAATCCTAATTGACCTATTCCATGCACTACAAGGTTTATCCAAGAAGCTCGTCTTTATTACCATACACAAACTTGTGTTCAAGTACAATGTTTGCTCGAATAAAGATCCGTTCACTTTAGGGCTCCTACTGCGGGCACATGAAAAATATTCTATCTCTGGAGTGATCGATCTACCAGAGTTTCACTACTGTCTAGCCTAGGATGATGAAACAAGGAAGAGCCGCCTCTTATTTATAGATATGATGGCACATCGCAATATCGCGTACGCGATATCGCAGGGGACGATGCGATATCGCGGCCCATGCAATATCGCGTCCTATCATTAAAGCTAAGCCATAATCCAACATAGTAATTAATTATTTTTTGCTAGTAAGAAATCTAAGCATGAAGGTTAAATAAATCCTTATCTTACTATGTGTGGTAGATGACATTGGCTGATTATCTTTATATCTTAGCTCCTTTATTGTCTTTGGCATAAATATTCTTTTATACATGAATCAACTTTGATAGGATTTGTTGTTGATATTTTGGAGTATTAAATCTTTGATTTTGTTGTTGGCTCTTTCTGTCAATCATTTGCACTCTCAAGCCTAAATAAATTGGATGAGAGTTGTTTTTCTAATTATTCAAAACTATCCATAATGATTTTAAGCATTTTTGGCATAGAGATTTGCTAGCAGGGGTAAGGATACCTAATATAAGAATTAGTACCACCACTAGAAAGTGAGAGTATTTTGAGCACATGTCTATGTTGTGAATTTGTAAAATCTAGAGAGTTATAAAATTCTTGGTTTCTTATTGGAGTTAGTTTGATGACCCCATTGAATACATAATCCTTGAATAGGAATGTTGTTTCTTATTTGTATATCTTCTCAAGCCTGATTTTTGACATCTTTCTATGAGTGTAATGGAGTGGAGGAAATTTAGAATGCTAATTTATTATGATGTTGATTTATTTAGTTCTTATTGTTTGAAAATTGGGTTGTCTAATTTAATTTCAGGCAATGGTGAATGGTATTTGAGGGAAGTCCATAAATTTTGGTAGAATAAACAAGATGATGCAATTGTGAAGATTGAGGAAATCACAATACCATATTAGTTGAAGCAATCACAAGGGCACTAACATGCCAAATGTTAGAGCCAATGTTGCTCATATCATGACAAGGTCCAACATAGACGTGAGAAATTTATGGTTGCAGAGGGCATATGGAACTTAAAAAAAGAGTATAATGGATTGTCCAATACAGAAAATATTTACTTCAAGATTGGGACATATCATGTTTTTCCAACCAAAAGACTTGACAGAATTTTCACCTATGCTACCAAATAAAGTGTTTTCTTAATAGGGAAATTCCAAGCCAACATAGCTATTCTATTGTTTCTAGAAATATATAGCAAGTTTAAAAAGAAGAAGAAAACGAAACCCACTCTTCCATTCCCTTATCTTATTAAAAAGTTGTGCAGACAAGTTAGAATTTTGGGATACACCAATGATATTCTTCAAAAAGCCTGAATTGCTTCATACAAAAAAATCTCCAAGCCAATGCCACACAAGAAGGATGAAGTCGAAAAGCCAACAAGCATTGAGACTGAAATAGGATCAACACTAGTAGCAAACATTTCAACAATAGGAATAGAATAAGTAGGACCCAATGGATGAACCCTAATTGCAAAATGAGTAGGACTGAATGCTCCACCAACACAACCTAACTATAGGCCTTCTGTGAGTCACTATTAGTAAAGTGTTGAAATAATTAGTTGGGGTAGCAACAAAGTATCAAGTATGTGTAGAGTAAGGGATAATCCAAGTAAATCTATAGTATCCATAAAACATACCAATGGTTGGACATCTTTGCAGGCAGGAGAAGACAATGATTAGGTACAACAGATTTTGCAGATGCTACATCATTTTAGGTGATGTTAGAAACTAGTTAAGGATCTACTATATTTATGATGCAACACTTAGATGTAGAAATAGAAGCAAAAGTAATAACTAACCACATAGAGAACTTATTTAATGTTCCTAATGTGCCACCAACATCCATCAACTAAGAGAGTTTTTTGTTATAGTTAACCTTGATATGAGACAGCTAGTTTGTGAAAATAGAACCCTATAAATGAGAAAAGTACATGTGGTTAGACAAAATTCAAGCATTAAAATTAGCACATGGAAAAATAAGGCTAAGAAGCATCAAAGGCTCAAGGAACATTTTAGATATCAATTGGGCATATATAAGTAAATCAATAAAAAAGAGATCTAGGTGGCCACAGCCAAGATTAGTTCCATCATGCAACAGACACCTAATTAACAATCCATCTTGGATAGTCTTGCTCTTATCCACCAAGCAGAGCTAAAGAACAAAGACCTACAGAGAGAGGATTTAATAGAATACATGGGATTAGCAAATCTATGCAACGTAACTTAGCCATGTTGACAATAGGTAGGCTAAGAATAGAATTAAAGTAGCAAATGGCTACAATGTATTCAATGTATAAAAAAGTGTTTTTAGATTGAAAACATGCACAACAAAATCTCCAGATCATAAATCCTAAACTCTAAGAATCAAAAATTAAAAAGGATGGTCAAATCCTTTGATATAGAAATAACATAATTTGCAATATGGTATGTCAATGATAACAAAATGTTCCTCTAACTGTCATGTGCTTGGGAACTTCCAGCACCTACAATTATTGCTAAATTAGCATGGATAGTGCACAATCCCAAAACTAAATAGGTATAGCTAAAGAAGTTGGTGGATGAGCCACTGCAACCAAGAACATGAAGCAACTACATCAAATTCTATTTTATTTGATTTTGTTTTTATCATTTGTTAATCATGCACTGCATGATAATTTTGTGACACCACTCAAAGAAACATGTGGCATTCATAGTTAGAGTTAGTCATGTATATATGTCATGATGTCGAGTCCATGTGATTCTATAAGTTTGTAATAAACTCTATTCTCCTTTTTTCTAAACTCGAGGAAAATTTTTTAGTTAGTTGTGAGGGTATGAGAAAACAACTTTCATTAAGGACTACTAGGATATCATAGATTCAATATCGTAGCCTACTATATGATGTCATACATACTATGTAGTGGGTCATGGTCATGCCTATATGAACCCACTGTCAAGTCAAAAATCATTTTTTGGCCAACATTTAGTGAAATTCTTACATTTTTTTAAAATTAGAGTTTGTTGTGAATGCCCGCAATGTGGCGATTAATAGTTGTATGATATCTTTATTCAAGTGGATTGTTCCTAGACATAATTTATGATAGCAATAAAGATCAAGATTATTCTTCATCATTGCAACATCTCACATAGAATGCATTTACTCTCCTATATTATTTACATTTACTATGTCATTTACATTTTCTAAGTCATTTAATATTTCAGTGTTCATTAGTAAGGTGGAATGATTATGACTAGTTTCGAGTGTAAAGTGTAATTATTTGGCAACCTAGTAGTCACTTTGCTTGATATACTTAATAGTAAAGTTACTTGGTAAGCACAATAATAATTACATCAACCTAAGATGTGTATGGAAGAGAAGGAATGGATATTGATCACCAATAGGCTAGAATAACTTTATATCTTCATTGTACTTAGAGATAAAATTTATAATCATTTTCATTGTGTTTACCTTTAACACACTTAGAGTAATACAACATCATTTTATCATGTCTCCCTAAGAGTTAAACCATATGTTTTTCACCTTACTAACTCTAAGTGGGAAGATAACGATCACAAACTTGTTATCAACTCACTAATATAATTACATTGTCCATCCATGGATTACAATTTAGTCTTACATGAGCACTTATGACTTGTATAATTGAGTGTTGGAATTCTCTACCATTCATCAAATAGTTCTTTTCTTGGTTTCTTATAGTTCCATAATAATCTTATGCTCTTATACCAATTTGTGACATACCATTCTAAATTTATATGTTTATTTATGCAGTTGTTTTTAAAATGGAGTTTAATACTTTATACAATAAGCAATATTATATAGGAAATAGGAGAAGATGAACTTTTGTTAATGACTTTTAGAGTCTATTATACAATCTAGGTTGGAAGTCCTCCTCTCCCTAGCTACCTTTATGCTTGGCATGGCCTCAAGGTAATTAAAATTCACCTTGTGATTAGGCTAGTTATACCTTAGCCCTAGAAGAGGCTAACTCCTCTTGTTCTACTTTTCTAGTGATCCCATGCTATCATTCTATCTAGCCAGCTTACTCTTATTTAAACTATTTGTCAAGCACTTAACAATCACACATGGAAGAGTTACAAGCCTTTAAATCTTCTTTTATTACAATTTACAATTTGTTATATTCTTTACAAGATTATATAATTTACATAGTCTTTTTATATAATATGTCTTTTTTTAAAAATCCATAAATGGGTAAGTAGATTATTGTAACATCCCTATTAATTATCCATAAAATCCTATAAATAACTAATAGAAATGCTATGAAACCCCAAGGATCTAGATTTAACCTTAATTTAAAAATTTAGAAAGTGGTCACAAACTAAATTAAAATTCTTTATTGAAAGTATAAATACTATAGAGCAATATAGCATAGCAAAATTTTTTATTACTTACATAGATGATTAAATAAAATTAATTTAAATAAAAATAAATAATACTGTGGCTACAAAAAATGTAGATGTTAAGAAATTTTACTAGTTACATCATAAAATAATTTGTAAAATAATGATTCCAACGACACTTGTTTTACCTCAATTTGACATTTAGAAATTAAGATATTCACATTTGAAATTTACTAAATTAAATAAGAAATTTTAAAATAAAAATGAATAAAAATATTAATATATAATCAAATAATATTAATTTTCCCAAATTTATTGCATGCTAAATGAAAAATGATGATTGCAATATCACAATCCAAATAGCACAAATGGTAATTTCATATGTATCATACTTTATTATTTATTTACAAAAGTAGGTACATGGCTTCAATATCTAAAAAGTATACAAGGATTCTATTTTACAAAAATACAAAATATACAAAAATTATTTTTCAAATCTTGAGGGTCCTTCTTGTACAAAATTGATCGAGCTTTCATCCCATATTCCTCTTTTGATGTTTCCTTGGCTACTCTAAGCTATCAATATCGAAATGTAAGAGTCAAAACTTCTAAGACAAGAAAGGTTATTTTATTATCGTATTCAAGGACCATAAAATTTTTGGGCCAAAAGTCTTAACATAAAAGTTTGACAAAGGTTTTAAATTAAATATTCAAAAATGTTTTGAAGTCCAAAAATGCCACAAATCGATAGGTTTTGGAATAACTGTTGGTGATCGTTTAGGATTGCCAACATTGGGGGCCTCCTGGTCTCATGACCTTGAGGGTCATGAGATCACAGGTGTTCTTCAAATAGGGCTTATGTGCTTGTTGGTCTTTGGCAACACCAAGGCCTAGATACCTCCAAATAGACTCAATAGTTATAAAACAAACTAATCGTGAGTATGTGTTTGCTATTGCGAATGTGTAAATGGTTGGGTTATGTATAAAACTGTAATCAACTATCATAAAAAAGAGATTCAACGAAATTTGTCCAGTATTATGAGTTGTTGGAGATTTCTATTCTGTTTAATCACTTAGTCTACATGGTACTTATAGTAAGTTACTTGTAACAAAAAAAATTTTGCAAAAATATTTGAGCAAGATTCTCCCAATCTACTCCTAATTTTCCCTTGAGAGAAAGTTCCACAAGAAAACTAAAAATAGAGCAAGATTCAATGGACTTAGAAAAAGAAAGAAAAGAAAGCAAATTTGTGTGAAATATAAAATATTTAAGCAAGATAAATTGACACAAGGAAACACTTCACAATAAAGCTATTCCAATTCAATCTAATTATGAATTGTCCAAACCCTCTAAGCTCAAAGAGCAACTTTGTAATGACAATCTTATTATACTACCAAAAATGTTGTGTAAATGATAGAGTATGAGTCTCCATTTTGGCTAGTTAATAGTTGTCAAAGATTGTATTCAATAGAGCCTTCAAAAAATTTGACAATTTCAATACTAAAATACCAAGGCAATACACTTTAAAATAATGAAGCTATTTTAGTCATCTCAAAATACCAAAGATTTTCCTAGATTCTCTATGCTCAAATTAGGCAATTTCATTAACACACTACTATTAAATTGCTCTTGAGGCTTTTTAACAACATAAGTTCTTCTATGATAGATCTTAATAGAAGTCTACTCTTGTGCAAAAACAAAGCTATAAAAGCAACCTAATGACAAATCCCAAATTTAAATGCCAAGCATGATACTACCTAAACCATTAGCTAAGAAAGTAAAACAAAATAGAAAGAAATGAACTCATAGGATTTAAAGCAAAGTAGCCAAATTAATGTCTTTAGTAAGCCATCTTACAAGTAGTCTTTAATTGTATTTTTCCAAAATCTCCTTCCTTTATCTTCTTCCTTGAAGGTCCTTTTATAGTGACCTTGGGAAAGTTACAATAATCATTAAAAGTTAGGGGTATTACAAATATCTAGGAATATTAATTCATAACTACCTTGAATTTATAACTTCCATAGGAAGTTATTATAAATTTAAACTATGGTTTCCTAGTCTTTCCTTGGTAACAAATATTATGGAGATCACCATAGGACCTTACAAAAATTAAAGAAATATATGTCAAAGTTGGCAAGTGTCTCATAAGAGACTTCAAATACCAAGGAGAATTAATCATAATTTCCTATGGAATTTTAAAACAAAATTATATTTATCACACATTCATAAATCTTTGTTTTCTAAGCCATAAGCCTTACCCAACTTTAAAGTACTACCATGTGTGTGTGTGTGTGTGTGTGTATTTAAAAAAATATTATTAAGGCCTCGTAGCCTTATTGCTACATTCATCAACACATTTATATAAAACATGTAAACACTATAATGTATGTTTATCTCCCATGGCCTCAATACCACATGGTGAATCGTGTTTTACATGAGCCCCGATATCGAGTACATGATATTAGGTATGCAATATCGCAGGGTATTCTTGGGCCTATAAATACAACCCTTGGGCACATGATTCAGGGGGAGTTTTTCAGTCAAGTAGTGAAATTCTTGCAGTTTGTTCATTCGAGAGTTAGAATATTTTCCAAGTGCCCGCAGTAGGAGATCTAAGTGTAATTGGATCTTTATTCAAGCATTGATGTAACTGAACATACCATTGTGTTGGCAATAAAGACAAGCTCTTATATTCATCCTTGCAGCACTTGAGACTTTCTTTCTTTATGCATTTATACATTGTGATTTCATGCAATTCACATTTAATGTTATTCATTCAACAATTAATTTTGATTACTTAAGTAATTAATTAAAATACACAAGCACGACCCCTTTGAACATACATGTGATACTTGGTAGCTCAGAAATGATTAGCGTTTGACAACCTAGCAATGTTTACACGAAGTTTAGGATGTGTCTAAGAAGTGGGAACAATTACTTGTGTTAGGCTAGATTAGACAATAGTTCACTTGGCATTTAATTACTCTCACTTTTATTATTATTTTAGGCAATTAAATTGATAAAACATAAAATGATAAAAATCTTATGCCTTAGTCACACTTAACCATACACTTGCATTTCACAAGTGAGTCTAGGAAGACAACAAATGAACAACACAAACTCACCATTTAGCTCTAACGTACTTGATAATTAAAGTTTGTGGAATTCAACAGATCACACATGAATACATGTGATTCATATGGTTGGGTATGTGGGTACCTCACTGCTCATCATTGGTGTCATTGCCAAGGACTTTAGTTCTACGTGCGGTATCTAAACTTAGTGAAACTTACTAACCTCGTTGTTCAAACCCTAAGGTCAAATCTTACAAAAACAAAATTATTATTGTTATAAAATCTTAATTGAACACTACATATAGATTCACTAATATAAAATATCTTCTTCTCATAGGAGCCTATCTCTGCCCAAGACAAACTAAGTGCCTCAACAATACCGGGTGGTATATGCTCATCCCGATGAGTATGTACCAGACTTCACCTTCATCTTACATAAGATGAAATGCTGCAGTGGCGTAACATGGAAGGCAACATTGTGTTGCCACCAGATCAATTTGTTCTAGCTATGCTCTAACTAATGCTTACATGACATGAACTTCAACATCTTCATGGGGAGTATGAGATGTCAAAACTCAATTTAAGGGATTACCATCCCACTAAAGCACAAAGGTTAAGGGATCATCAGCTAGAGCAACAACATGAGCTTTCGAAGGGCAAGGGGTCAAACACTTTTCCACCTTCACTTAGCCCATTAGATGGAGATGAACACTTCTCTAGCAACTTTTCCTTTGGTGACACTTCTCTCTTTCACTTTAGTCAAGGGGCCGTCAACTAGAACATGCAATCCACAATTCATAATCCTAGTTTTGGTCAAAATGGATCTAATGAAAAAAATGGATCTGGAGGAGTAAGTCATGACAAGGGGACAAGTGGAATTCATGCTTACAATTATGGTCACGATCATCAAAGAGAAGGTAGTAGGCACCAACACAATGCAAGCCCTTCTTCCTCTTCCCCTTCGTCGTCTTCTTCTTCTTCATTTGGCTCAGATCATGGTCATAGAGGGCATGACCGTGATGGAGGTGACCAATAGGACCAAAACAATAGAAGGGACCATTACGACAGTCATGATCAAAGGTGTGGGTGATCTAGAGAGACCCACCACCATGGAAGAAGGATTAGTAGAAAACATTGTAGGCACCATTACTATGGCCTTGATGAACCTCTATTGGCCACTCAAAGCATGTTCAACATTGCAAAGGCCATGAGGATTCCAACAAGGCATGTAAAGGATAGTAGAATAAAGAGGCTAAACATGAACAACATTCCTCGGTTTGAGGGATACTATGATACTGATCCGTAAAATCATTTCCAAGCCTTCTAGGATGCATGTGCCTTGCAGAATATTGAGAATGATTGACAAAAGTTGAAATTATTTCCAAGGACACCCATTAAGGAAGTAAAAAACTAGTACTAGTCCTTGGAACTAGAATCAATTAGGTGATGGAGTATGATGTTAGAATTTTTTAATGACAAATATCAAATGTACTCCCAAGTGTCCAACTTGAGGAAGTACATCCAAGGGTGAAAACAAGGAAACCATGAGCCCTTGGATGCTACTATTGGTTGATACTACTCTTTGTTGCATAAGTGTCCCAACCATGGATATTCTTAGCTTGATCAACTCTGCCATATTATAGATGAGCTGCAATTTGAAACAAAAAAAAACCCTTAGCATCTATGATCAAGGGATATTGACAAAGTTAAGTAGCCATCGGATCCAAAAGTTAATTGAGCAAGTAGCCAGAGAGGAGGGAGAATTGAGAAAGTGAGAAAGTATAAAAGAATACAACAAGGGCCCTTCCATTTGCAAAAGGGGAGTTTGATTTTGTGAGAGTGAGGATGAGTCAACAACAGATGAGGTGTTTAATCAAAAAACCTTGCCACTCCAAAAATTTTAGTCTAAAATTATCGCTAAGGTTGACCAATTATGGGACTCCATGGATAATAACTTTCAAGCTATTTTAAAAATTGCTAAAGAGTCCAAGGAACAAAGTGGTGAGCATGAGCGCCGGAGACGTAAGGAAGTTGAAGGTGCCATATCCAGGGATAAGGGTAAGATGGCTATGATAGAGATGAGTGCAGATAGTAAATCAGATGATGATGACAGGTATGATGTCTACCAGTATGAACATCCCAAGGGATGTTGTCCAATTATGTCACACTTGCAGGAATCTAGGGTGTATGCCTTACATCCATCATTTGCACAAAGGAAAACACCCAAAAGATTGCCTTATCCATAAGGTAACTCTTGATAGTTTCACCAACCATAGTAGTATTATCCAAGTGGAACTCCACTACAACCTTATGAATTGTACCAGCAGTGGTAGCAACCATAATCGTGGGCATTGGCACCTCCAAGACAACAGTACCCCTACTGGCAACCAAATCCCTATGATTATTATGTTCAGCAACCTTCATCTCCACAAGACTCTTCTGGTCATGTTGCTACTTACCAACCTACAACTACCCTCCTAAAGTTTACCAATCACCATATGCAAGGAGGGATGCCACCTACTATCCTCATGCTCCTCTTGTTCTTACACCTACTCCTCCACCTCCTACACAACTACCACCTACTCCATCCATGCAAGGTGAATTGCCTATCCAACCATAGCAAAGAAATGCTATGAGGGTGGTTAATCTACAACTAGTTAGCCAACCAAGTGGGTCAAAACCATGATCAAAGAAAAGACCCTTCTTCTGAACTCGTAGCCCATCAAAGCCCTCAAACACACCAGTGGTTGGTGGCCTTGCTCCTCCACCTTCCTCTACATCACCTTTATCCAAATCCCCTTCAAACCAAAATCTCTCTCAAATCCATATCATGATGTTGACCCATGCTATATCTGATTGGATTCAAGCTAGTAACCTACCCAAGAAGTTAGTCGATCCCGATAGTCCCTTAGTATATTGACAAATTGCTAGGAATGAGCCTAGTAAAGCTCTTCTTAACTCTAGTTCTAGTGTTAATTTGATCTCGCATGAGATGTACACTATGTGGAACCTTACTCCCTTGAAGAATAGAAACATCAAGTTGGAGCCAGCAAACTAGTCCATCACTGTTCCATTTGGACTAGTAGAAGACATCGTGATCACCATTTGTGGGTGGTCATATCTTACTAACTTCCTAGTAATCAAGGTGGAGAACTACAAGAGGGACTTCCCAATTATTATGTGAAGGATGTGCTTAAGCACTGTTGATTCCAAAATGGGGATTAGAGATCTTTCCTTAGAGATATCCAAAGAAAATAAATTTGGGAAGATCAAGAAGAAGAGGGTTCCATGTATTGCGTATAGCAATTCAAGGTGCCATTGTGTGCAGAAGCTATGGTCAGTGAAGCGAACATCTATCTCTACATGCAAGCAGTGTGCATCAGAAGTTGAAATCTAAAGATGTTTGTATGCAGCAACCACAAAACAAGAAGGCAACCCAAGCTGATTCTAGTCATAGTACATTGTGCATGGAACCTACTAAGGGCCTAATGTGTGATTATGTTGTAAGTATGGATGAACTCAAGCAAGTTCATCACCAACTCTCTAAGGGAGTAAATGATGATATCAATTAGGAAGAGTTGGAGATTCCTGACAATTTCAAATTAGAACCCCCTGAATTAAAGACACTACCGACTGGAATGGAGTATGTGTTCTTAAAAAATGGAAAGTTGGTCATTGTTAATGCCAAACTTGCTATAGGAAAAAATAATATGTTGATGAATGTTGTGGAAAATGGTCAACATCCTTTGCCTACTCATATTCTAAGCTAACGAGAATAGATCCCAGAATATGCCAGCACTGGATATACACTGACCCTATCGTTAAGCCAAAATGACAACCGCAACAATGATTGAATCCCAAATTAAAGTAGATTGTCAAAGAGGAGATCAAGCAACTCCTCAAGGCAGGATTCATCTATCCTATTGCAAATAGTGAGTGGGTTAGCCCACTTGTGATTGTGCCCAAGAAAGAAGGCAAATGGCAGGTGTGCATCGACTTCCGGTTGCTCAATATGGCAACTTTCAAAGATCATTTCCCATTTCCCTTTATTGACTAAGTGCTAGACACCATTTCTGGACACAACTACTATAGCTTTCTGGATGGTTATAGTGGCTATAACCAAATCCAAATTGCACTAGAGGACTAGGCGAAGATGACTTTTATAAGTCCTTGGGAAACTTTTGCTTACCGTCAAATGCCATTCGTTCTATGTAATGCCCAAACTACATTTCAACGATTAGTCCTTAGCATTTTCCAATAACAAATTAGTAGTGGGGTAAAGGTTTTCATGGATGACTTTTCTACCTATGGAGCTACATTTGAGCAAGCCTTGGATCATCTTGAGTAGGTGTTGAGGAGATGTGTTGAAGCAAACCTTTAGCTCAATTGGCAAAAGAGCCATCTTATGGTCTAGGAAGGCATAGTCTTGGGGCACTGTATCTCAAAAGTAGGAATCAAGGTGGATCCTGAAAAGATAAGGGTCATCCAAGGAATAACCCATCAATCAGAAATAGTTTAAAAAGTGTGATCATTCCTTGGTCATACTGGCTACTACCGGCGCTTCATTGAGAACTTTTCCAAAATTGCCAAGCCATTAGTTGAATTAACAAAAAAAGATACACCATTTTCTAGACCCCTGCATGTGAAACAACATTTCAATAGCTAAAGCAGAAGCTTGTTGAGACCCCAATTCTACAAGCACTCGATTGGTCTAGGCCATTTCATGTGATGACCAAAGCATCAAATTATGCTTTGGGGGTAGTGCTTATGAAAATGGATGATCAAAGACGTCCATATTACAGTCACTATGCAAGTTGAAGTATCGTAGGTGCACAGCTAAACTACACCACTACGGAAAAAGAGTTGATGGCAATGGTGTTTACCTTAGAAAAGTTCAAGCACTATGTGCTTGGTTATAAAGTGTTTGTGTACACAGATCATAGCACCATCCAATTTTTAATAAATAAACCAACGATGAGCCACCATGTCATATGGTGGCTCGTGATTTTACAAGAGTTTGATTTCACAATGGTAGATCAAAAGGGTGTGGAAAATGTGGTTACCGATGACTTATCACAACTAAGATGGAATGACAAAGAGAAAGAGAGCCCCTTATCTGATCAATTTCCTAATGAATATCTCTTTGTAGGGGCTATTAATGCACAAATGTCCAACGAACCAAGATGGTATGATGTCATTATTACTTATCTACTAGAGCAAGAACTATCATAAGGGCTAGACACCCAGAAGAAACAACAATTTCTTCACTAGGTTAAGCGTTTCATGGAAATCAATGGGAACCTTTACAAAGTATGTCCCAATGGCCTGGTACTTTGGTGTGTCCTTGACATAGATCAACTGCTTGTTCTTCAAGATGCTCATGAAGGCCCTTGTTGGGGCCATTATGCTGGGAGACACACGACCATAAAAATCCTCATGGTAGGATATTGCTTGCCAAAAATCTTCAAAGATGCATACCAATTCGTCTGCACTTGTGATTGTTGTCATAGAGATTGTGGAATGACAGATTGAATGGAGGGGCCATAGCAATGGATTCAACCTCTCAAGCCATTCAATATTTGGGGCATTGACTTTATGGATCCCATCATGCCTATCTAAAATGAAAAGGTATATATAATAGTTGCAATTGACTATTGCACTAAGTGGGCAGAAGCAACAGTCCTCACCAACAGTACATCCACTGTTGCTACTCAATTTGTACAACAGAACATCATAAACAAGTTTGGTGTGCCTCGTGTGTTAATTTCTGACAATGGAACTCATTTCACAAGTGCAACTTTTCAAAAACTTATGCAGCACTTGGGGGTTGAGCACAAACTCACAATATCTTATCACCCTCAAGCCAATGGTCAAGCTGAAGACACTAATCAGGAGATTATGAAAATTCTAACACGTATTATTAGCAAATACCAAAGAAACTAGAGCACCAAATTAAATGATGCCCTTTGGGCCTATCGCTTCACATGGAAGCTTCCCATAGGTTATTCTCCCTATGAGCTTGTGTATAGAAAGCTACCAACACTACCCATTCAATCCGAGCTATAGGATCTAAGTCTAGCACAAAAGAAAAGATTAATGAACCTCAACTTGCTAGATGAAAATTGATTAATGGCCATGTCACCCAACAGAGTCCATAAGACATTCAATAAGAAATGTCATGACCTCAAAATAAGAAAAGTTAAGTTTCAACCAGGAGACAAGGTTCTCTACTAGAATCCCACACGTACCTCAATGAACCAAGTTTTACACATTGTGGAAACGACCTTACATTATCGAAGAGACTTTTCCATCTAGGGTCACGATCATATATAAAGCTAACAACCTAGAAAATAAGCAATTAGTCAACATCCAACAACTAAAACCTTTACGTGAGCCTAAGCCAAACAACTCAACAAACACCTCACAAGATGGACAACCAAGTTCAATCTTTTGAATCTCCTCCTTCCAACTTAGTCATGGGGGAGATAGCCATCCATACTAACACTTTAAGCGGCTCCTTAGTCCTTCAACTTTTTATTTTACACATTTTTGGTTTTACAACTTTTTGTTTTTCATATTCTTTGTTTTCATCTTTTTGTTTTTCAAGTTATTGATCTTTTCTAAGTTTTTGTTTTATACCATCATTAGTCTATTTAATATTTCTTAAATATATTTTACTTTATTTTATATTTTTTCATGTTTGGTGTAATTTTCTACTCTTTTTGCTAATAAAGTGCCAGGTACAATGGTAATGTGCTACTCGATGGTGGTATGTATTATTTGTCATTTGATTATTGATGTTTGATTTCTGACTTTGAATGTCATTACTGATAACTAGGACACAGTTTCTTTTCATGTAATAGGAAGTGAGTCCACATCATCCACTCATCCACATGCTCTATGGTTTTCCTTATTTTGGAAACATGCAGTCCCTTTTTCATTAATACAACTTTAATAAAGTTTTGACTTGTGTAGTTTCCAAAATTGGAAAGGATTCAAAAGTTTAGACAGAGTGTGGCTTTAAAGGGATGCGGTATTCTTCGTGCTTTTCTGGTTTCCTGTGTGCAGGGGTGTTCTCGTGAACTTCTCACTGTTTCATGTCATTCCACCACATGAAGTTGAATAAGTCCTTGCATGGTGTGGTCCTCATCAAAAAAAAAGAGGATGAGGATTCAAAGCACATCCCTTGGATAAAATAAATGCTAAAATGCATGGGTCTTTGCATGGTGTGGTTCCCATAAAAAAATATGGGACTTCAAAGCACACCCCTTAGACCAAATAAAAGGGCTACAAGCACTAGTTATGGGCCTTATCTTGTCTCCTCTAACTAAGGATCTTTCTCACTTCCTACTTCTTCTCCAATTTGGAATGGTGGTTGTTTTGTGGGAGCATTCTTGTGTCTTAGGGGAAAGACTAGTCTTAGAATGTTGATGGGAAGTCACTAAAAGTGGTTGGTTTTGGTTTGGACTAAGGATGGATCCTACCGAGTCATTTAATCACAAACTCCACAAGGGACTTCATGTGACCATAATTAGGAACTCCATTCCATTCTCTCTCTCATCCATCTATGCTTTTCATGTCTCACCTCACTGTCATTTTCATGTTTTGATTCGATGTTCTAGTTTGATGTGTCAGGATTCTTAGTCAGTTACTTTTGGGTTTTTGTACTTAACCTTTCATAACCATTAATCATCCGCAGAGCCCACTGACTCCTTGGTTTGAAGTTATGCAAGGGCATAAAAGGCATGTTCTTACTTTGGGAAGGACCCACTTACATATCTTTTGGTTTAGTTAAGTTAAGTTCTTTAACCTTAGACATTTTTACATTCAAATTCTTTTTATTTACCCCATCAATGCCATCTAATTTTGCGCATCTTCACAACTATTTTTAGTGAATTCTTTCTTTTTATTGTTGTGAATTTCTATACCCTCTTTTCAATATTCCTTATGTTAAGCTTTTTCTAAATTTTATGGATCACTTCTCTTACCTAACCTATTTGTCAATCTTACCACTAACATTATTAAGCAACTAATCTACCACAATCACAACTTAGCTAGGTATAACCACTGACGAGACAAGGTATTAAACCATTATGTATTAAACTTTATATACTAATCCTTGATTTTGTTGTGATTGCAGTGGGAAGTATGAACTGGAAGCGAGACTGTCTTCACCAAGGATGATGCAGTAATATCACTCACGGGAGATTGTTCATGATCATTGGATCTCTTCCACCTCTCCCTCATTCTTCCATTACCAAGAGGGGTTGGATGTTCATTGGATCCGAGGATGTTCTTTCTTGTTGTCATGAATACCCAATTTTGTACACAATTGTAATGATGTATGCTCAAGAACTTTTGTATTTTTCTATTTTCTCTGTGTCACTTTGCATGTTAGTCAAACATCCCATACCTCCTAATATATTTTGTAAGGGACTTGTTCCTCTTCTTCTGTACTCGAGGACGAGTTTTCATTCAATCATGGGGGTATGATGAATTATGTTTTACATGAGCCCTGATATTATGGTGGTTGCGATATCGAGTACACAATATCGGATACGTAATATTGCTGCCCAAGATGTGATATCATGTATGCGATATCATGAGGTATTTTTAGGCCTATAAATACAGCCCTTGGGCACACAATTCAGGGGGCGTTTTTTAGTCAAGTAGCAAAATTTTTGCAATTTGTTCATTTGACAATTAGAATATTTTCCAAGTGGCCACAGCATGGGGTCTAAGTGTAATTGGATCTTTATTCAAGCATTGATGTACCTAAACAAACCATTGTATTGGCAATAAAGACAAGCTCTTTGATTCATCCTTACAACACTTGAGACTTTCTTTCTTTATGCATTTATACATCATGATTTCATGTAGTTCACATTTAACATTATTCATTCGACAATTAATTTTGATTAATTAAGCAATTAATTAAAATACACAAGCACAACCCCTTCTAACATACGTGTGACACTTGGTAGCTCAGAAACAGTTAGCATTTGAAAATCCAATAGTATTTACATGAAGTTCAGGATGTATCCAGGAAGTGGGGATAGTTACTTGTGTTAGGCTAGATTAGATAATAGTTCACTTAGAATTACTCTCACTTTTATTATTTTTTTAGGCAATCAAATTGATAAAACATAAAATGATAAAAATCTTATGCCTTAGTCACACTTAACTGTACACTTGCATTTCACAAGTGAGACTGGGAGGACAACAAATGAACAACACAAACTCATCGTTTAGCTTTAGTGTACTTGGTAATTAAAGTCTACGGAATTGGACCAAACCCACATGAACATGTATGATTCATATGGTTGGACATGCGGGTACCTCGTTGCTCATCATGACACATCACGTCACCCTCTCCCTACGTTCGGAGGAAAATCAACCATTTGTTATGCCTTGCTTCAACCCTGTTGTCATTTCCACGAAGCAAATACAAATGCTCTCTAACCCTTCATCAGTGGAGTATTTCAATTACGATGTCGTTGCCATCATTGTCGCGTTGCCATTGTAACTACTATTTGTAATGGCTCTACCTAAGCCGAGGTGTTGTTGTTGGGTTATGGCCTTATCTAGTCAAGAGAAGCAACGCATTTCTTTGTTGTCACAATCTAGACTGATGGATTTTTCAGCTCCATCTCTATTGCAGGATCTTGATGTTATCTCTATTGACCTTAATGTCATTTTGAACCCTGGAACAAATATCATCTAGGCATTGTGGCTTGTTCATGGTGCTCTGTGCCTAAGTCTAGGCTTTTAAATTTTTATTTCATGTTTAAATATTCATTATTTATTTCTTCTACTTCCAATGGATGCCATCAATTTTATTAAATAAGAAATATTTCTTAGGGTTTTTATTTTCTACATCTCGATGCTATTAATTTGAAATTATTGGTTGACGTAGATTTCCACTATTCTACAAATACCTACCTTCCTTTTTCTCCAGGATGCAATTTCTGTTGGTGGTGGCTTCAGTTTTTGTTGTTTATTTAAAAATCCCAGACGATTCTCTCATGATTTTTCACAAACATTTGTGAATTTGGAAAGGCCTTTGTTAAGCTTTGCACTACCTTGTCATTGGATTTTCAAAGCTTAAGAGGTGGACAATGTTTTTTTTTTTTTTTTTTTTGAAAAAAACTTATGTGCAGATAATGGCAATTTGGAAAGTTTAGTAGCATTTCATGTTTGTAACTCTATAAGATCTTTCATATTGCTCATATTATTCACTCCCATCAACTAGCAAGTTCTAGAGTATCTCCTAAATTCACCATATTTCAACTTCCAAAAGATATATTCATCTTTTAACATTTAAAAAAAAGGTGAATAATTACAGGTGTCTCTACTATTTATCACTTAACCATAGTATTATTGTCCTTCTCCTCACAAATACTTTTACTCATGATAATGAGAAGTCAACATTGAAACCAAGTTCCACCAGTTATGAAAGTAAACATCCTGCTTGTTCATTAACATGTGAATATACTTCCATTTTACAAAGAAAGCAACTAAACTCCAATGAACTTTTGCCTTTTTCTACTTGTATGTTATCTTGCATTCACTAATAACATTTGGATTTTAATAAAACCCAAATATTAATTTAGAAATTTTGCTCCATAAGATGGTTAATTCATCAACAATAACCTCACTACTATCATTGAAGTATCCTTTTAATTATTTGATGTCCAAAGATATTATAAATTTGTCTAACAAAAATTCAAAAAGTATATATTTTATTCATGCATCTTTGAAGATTAGCTCTTTACTACCTTAACTGCCAAAGGAACATACTGATAGGTCTTAGAATAACTTCATTACTATCATTGGATTATCCTTATGACCTCAAATGAGTAGCACATGGTTAGGTCTTGGCAATACTCTCACTACTAACATCCTCAATGGGTGAGGTATATGTATTACTAGAAGAATATGTCTTGACTATGCATCACTACAAACCACTAGACTTAACTACTTAGCGTCATGGTCTTAGCTCATTTTCCAACCTCACATGAACTTATAAATCAAAATAAAAGGTAGGAAATCCGTTTGTTCCTTTTTTTTACCATGGGGTGAATCCTACTAAAGAACACTTCACTACTGCATGTAGACAAATGCATCTAAAAGATTTGCAACTTCCACTACCAATTGAGCAAAACCAATCCCATAAATATTATTATTTTATTCCAAACTTGACAAAAATCCATAATAGCCAAAATTCTACAAAATCTCATGTATATTAAGGCTTATTCCACATATTCCAAAAATTCACCAAAAAGACAAAAAAATGGTATGGACAATTAAAATACGAATTTACATATAAAAGTAAGCCCAAAACTAATGAAAATTTGGCAAAGTCTTGACATAATAATTAAAATTGTGAAATGAGAAAGCATATAAAATTTACAACATAAATTAGTCACAAGAAAAGCATAGTAAAATAAGCTTTCTTATATTGTTGGTAGAGCTTTTAAAATCTAATTATTGTCTTCCTTTTCCATCCAGAACACCCAAAATTAGTTTTCACTTCTCTTTAAACCAACACCCAAATTGAAATGAGACACACCAAAGGTTATAATTTATTTATAAGTGGAAGAATCATGCAACTTGATACATGACCTTGATACGTGTTTAGAAATAGAAGAAACAAGCTGAGAATAGAAGAAACCAAGTTGAAATCGGTTTCAAAACAAAGAAACAAGATGAAAGATAATTTCTATTTTAAAAATAGAGGATTCTCATGCACAAATGATGTGAGAAAATATACATAGATTATGTTCTGTATGTATAATATATACATACGATATATATAAAACGTATATATTCTTTAAGCAACCTACCGTTAACTCACGTGAACGTGCTTTTCATAATCGCCTTTGACTTTTAAATTTGATTTTTAATTTTAAAAAAAATTAAACATTTACATTATTATAAATATATTTCCCATTTTCTTTCTCTCAACTATAACCCTCTACATTTAAACATACATAACATACACACTCCAAATCAAGTTCTGATTGAACTTACGAAATCCTTATCAAGTTAACTACATGGAAACATGTTGAAATCATCTCTAATCATTACTTATCATAGTCACATAGTTTGAATGCTAAAACTTTTAAATGTTTAGCAAACTAAAACTGTGATATATTGAGAACAAGGATCAAAACCAATATTCTTAAGCATCCCACACATATTGGTAAGGTCAAATTTTAGATAGAAAATCATCATAAAGTACTTATTGAACAAAACTTATTTATGCAATATTTAATTATAATTAAAAATGAACTTTGAATGCTAGTTTAATGACAAAAAGTAACAAGGAATACAATTTGGATAAGTTTAGGATCCAAAATTAATCCATAAATAGAATATTATATAATCACATGTGCATAATAAAAATAAAATATGCATAACTAAATGTGCATAATAAAGAATAAATGCATAGAATCGAATGTGCATAATAAACATTGAATATACATAATTGAATGTGCATTAAGAATAACATATGCATAGTCAAATACTTGTAATGGCATGATAAATGAGAAAAAGAATAACTTCCATGGGGTAATTAGACTTTAACATTAAATCATAAAATATATAAAATATCTATGACTCAATTTAAATAGTAGTAAAATAAAGGATGCAAAACTTTAATAAAATACCCTAAGAAGAATATTGTACTTACTTATGTAGGAAACTAACAATAACAATAATAATATAATACTATGATTGAGCTAAGAAAATTAGATATAATCTATTGAAAGGTTTCTAATAGCATTAAAGAACTAATCATATACCTTTAATTAAAGAATTAAACCTATGCAAATTTTTTAGGTTGTGACAATTGTAATGTCACTGGAAATCGCTTTGAGGATTACCTCCCAAGTAGCAAAGATTAACCCACTACCAAAGGTCCAAATTTTATTCATATTCTATTATTAGATTAGGCTTAATTGTTAGGATTTTTTCCATTTCCACTAGAAGCTTGCACCAACAAAAGTAGATGAGGGTGGCAAGAGAAATAAGGTTTTGTGGTTGATGAATCACGGTTTGCCAGGCCCCAATATCAGGTGCGTGATATCGAGTACAAGATATCGGGTACCTGATATCGAGTACAAGATATTGGCTACTCGATATCGACTCGGGTAGCCGATATCTTAGCCTAGATACAATATCGTATACACGATATCGTGATTCCTGTGTTGGCCTATAAATATAGCACTCAGGCGCACGGGGAGGGGTCATTTTAGTAAGTCTTTAGGGAGAGTCTTTTTGTTAGTTTTTAGTTAGTTTTCAGTTCTTTTCCCAAGTGCATGCCCGCACTGTGATGCTTGTAATTGTATGGAACCTTTGTTCGAGTGTGATGTACTTAGACACACACATGATCGGCAATAAAGATCAAGATTACTCCATCATTGTAGCATTCACTTAGCTTTTAATCACTTTAATTGTTAATTATTTATTGTTGTCTTTTTAGTTCATATTTTCTTTATTGTAATTAACACTTCCTATTGATTAACGTGGAATGAGTGCAACTTAATCACAAACATGTAAGTGTAACTACTTGGTAACCCAGTAGTGTATCTAAGAGTGCTCAAGTAATGTGCGCTTCGTAATCCCAGAAGTAGTACATGAGGTTCAAGATGTGTACGAATGATTAAGGACGGATGCTCATCGCACTTAGGCTAGTTTAGAATTTGCTTCTTATTACCCATTAGCTTAAATCAAGATTATTTTCCATTGTCTCTAGGAGTAGCATTAGTTTAGGATCCCATCATTCACCTCACTCTGGACTAAACCATATGTGACAAAACAAATACTGATCCAGGTGGGAAGACAACGAACTACGATCAATGTGTAACTATCTAGATACCACAACTAGTCCGTCTGCGGAGTTCAACCAGATCGTGCATATACACTCATATTTGTATGGTTGAGTGTAGGGGTACCTTGTCGCTCATCATTGGCACAGTTGCCAAGGACGATGCTAGTTATCTAGATTAGTTATATCATACAAGATCATTGTAACAGGATATTAATGATATATCTTTCAGACAAAGCAATTAAATTCAATTAAGTCGCACACAATTCATAACAATGTCTCTTTCACAAGACAGTGATAATGCAACATCTAGTGAGGCAATTCATTGGAGAACCAACAAAGAAGTTTGGAGTACTCAATCTTATGCAGGAGTTTCATATGTTCATAGACACCCCAACAATATTCAAGGACTTCTATCATCCAACTCAGACACCTCTAGTGAAGATGGAATATCCCCTAGAATGAGGGGGCCCGTAAGGCCTAGGACCTTCACAATGGGTATCAAGAGTACATCAAGGGATGATTGGGAGACTTACAAAAGTCATGACAATTTTTTCAGTTCCCTCTCTTTCTCTGCTCTTTGAACGTCGGGCTATGACATGGATGAATATTTCTTAAGGGGTCGACGTAGAAATAAAAATCAAACCCACAGGCAAATCAAGAACACCAGCATGAACAAAGACAAAATCATCCCAAGTCACAAACTCACAACCACTAAGAGGCTGATGCATATACAAGAGGCTATTCAAATAACCCGCAAGCATCATAAGAAAAGTCATCTACCCAGGCTTGATTTAAACAGCTTTCCCAAGTTTTTAGGAGGCTATGATTTAGACCCGCAACATCATTTACAAGCCTTCTACGATGCCTGTGCATGGAACAAAATTGATAATGGGTGGCAAAGACTTAAGCTCCTCCCTATGACAATTGTTGGCCAAGCAAAAGTAGGGTATAGGTCTTTAAAGTTGAAATCAATTTGCCATTGCCCCCCAATGGTAGAACTCTTCAATGAAAGATATCAAACCTATGCAAGAGTGTTAGCCTTGAGGAGACAAATCCAAGAGTGGAAACAAGGGCAACATGAACCCTTGGACATGGCCTTGAAAATATATTACTCTTTGTTAAACAAATGCCCAAGCCATGGGTTCTCTGAGGAAAGGCTAATGTATCACATCATGGATGGGCTCTGTAATGAAACAAGGGAGACCCTAGGGATGTATGCCCCAGGTCAACTATATGAACTACGAACCCATCAATTCCAAGAGCTTATTAAGTGGGTAGCAAAATAATAAGGAGAAATAGCCAAATGGGAGAATGTTAAAACATCTTAACAGGACCAAAATTTTGAAATAACAAAGGTCCATAATTATGAAGAGGAGAAATCAACTCATCTCGAGGAGGTGAAACCATCCCTACCTTTGCCAATACTAAAATCACCAAATGAAATCAAGGCAAAGATCAACAAGATGATGGAGTGGGTACATGAAAAATGTAGAGAATATGCAGACATTATTAGAGGGAGACCCATGCAAGATAACTTTGATGACCAAAACAAACAGAGGATACCAAACTTAAAAATAGGACAGAACACAATTCGATAATTGGAAAGAAGGGCTGAATAAAATGAGGATAGGGGCTCAACCGCAAAACATAAGTATCAATGCAATGTTTGCCTATACAATCACTCAAAAGGCCAATGCCCAATCTTGTCACATCTACATGAGCATTGGGAAAAAATGTTACATCTAGATTTTGTACAGAAGTACATGGTTGGGCGCATCCTTGTTCCACAACTTTATGGGCAATCCCACAACTCATCATACTATCCATGGGCAAATTCTTAGTAGCCTCAGTACTATGCTCAACTACAATGGCAAAACCCCCAATCGTGGGGGAGGCCATTGCCAAATGGACCACACCCTTCATATCACCCNTATCCAGGCCACCAATCAACACTCTAACAACCATGCAGCCTAATGAATATAACAATGTGGGGAGACATATTGATCCTTGCATACCGTCTTATGGTCACGGGGGCCATGGTGGATCAACTTCTTATCACATGACCACATCTTATAATCTACCCCACTATGCCTACTTTAATCAAGTGTGTGAACCCCAAATTGGGAACATTCCTACCACCACTCCAAAAGACACCCAATGGTTTGGATATGATCGGATCGTAATATTTCCAACATGCATGGATCCAAACTTTCCATTTATTAATTCTCGCCATGATCAAAGGTTTAGTCATGGGGGATACCCTCCATTCTAACAAGTAGAATTATTAAATGTTTTTATTTTTCTTTGGTTTTACAATTTTTATTTCTAATTTTTTATCTTTCAATTTGTTGTTTTATCTTTTTGTGGGTAATATCATCTGTGAATAAAATACTCATGTGACCTATCGGTTGAGGTGTTGTTCTAAGCTATCGAGTCACAAGTAACTAATTATTTGGACAGTGAGCCCACAACATCCACCCACCCATTCTATTAATAAGAGATTCTAATATGGGTACGATGATATTCTTGTTATCATTAAAACTTAAAGTAACCTTGTACTTATTATGCCCAGAGCTAAGAGTGATGAACTAAGAGGGAATGAAAAGGGTGTGACATCAAAGGGGACTTGTTGATTCTCTTTGGTGACATCTGTAGGTGCTATCATGCAACTTGGTTGTTCTAAGATCCTTATAGATCTAACAAAACATTGGAGTAAGAGTTATGATTAAGGCACTCAATAAAGGAACTCAATCCTATTTTGGGGGGTTTCACTAGAGAGACATGCACCCATGCCTAAAGGTTAACGGCTTCTTCGGATCACTTTTGGAAAAGACAAAGTGCAAAAAGCAGCCAGAAGAAGAAAAACATTAAAAACAGCAAGGGGAAAGACCAAGAAAAACGTTGCACAGACAAATTTGAATCACTCCTCCCTTGCACAAAACACCAAGTGATCGTATGCCTTGCTGTCATGATGCTCTTATGGTTGTCTATCATTGGAATGAAATAATGCGATGTCACTAAGCAGAGGTATGAACTTGGTTTTGATCTTGGAGCAAAAGGCTAATGGTACTTTAATCACACATAACACTTACGATTCATTGTGCCCAAGGTAAGTTACCTCATGTCCCGATCTCTATAATCCCTTCTATAATTCGTCTCATCTCACTATCCAAGTGCTTATAACTTGTGTCTTGTGTGGCATAGAATTCATACCTCATCGTGGTGGTATTTAACATGTGTGTGTTTTGTTGCATAGGTGTAGATTGCATTTAACCCTTCTAGTGCCTAAGGACATTTTAAGGTGTGGTTACACAAGGGCATTATAAGTTAGAACCTGCTTTAGGGAGGACCCACTTGCATGACTTTTATCATTTGTACTTGTTGCACATCACCACATCATTTTATACCCTCCAAGTACTCCATTGCCAAATCTATTCTTTCCTTTATCATCATTTTATCAAACGTTCCTTAGAACCATTACATGTCCTTTTATGTGTCACCTAAATAGATCAAGTTCAACATTAAACTTTTAGGGAAACTTCCTTAAAAATATCTAACTCTAGAATCACATTGAGCAACGAATTAAACATTTATTAAAGGCAATGAGTAAGGTATAAGATAACCAAAATTCTTTAAACAACCTAACTAACGATTGGTCCTTGTGTGATTATAGATGGCCCCTAAAAGAGGATAATAAGGAGGACCTTCTCAAGGTGCAACTAAACGCCCAAAAGGAGACAAAGGCCAAGGACCTCAAGCAGAACATGCAGAGTCAGAGGCATAATCATTCAGCATCCATAAGGAAACTTCTATCACTGCACAATCTAGCCAAGGAAAATGTGGAGAGCTCAAGGCCAAAGCCTATGAAGAGGAATGATAGCTATTTACGGCATAATACATCAAGGAAAAATCAAGTGTTCCCATAGTTGCCATGTCTGTGGAAAGTGCCGACTCCATCAAACATTGGAACATCAGCATGGATGACTCATGAAACTTTAGGCACTTCTTCTAAGGTATCAATTTCAGAAGCCTAGAGCATAAGATAAAGGAAATGCACCCATGGAGAAGCCACCACCACCGGGAACCACATGAGTTCCACAAGTTTGTATTTTGTGTCTATGTCCAAATTTTGTTTAATCCCACATTGCGGCATGAAATAGTCCATGGCCACTCAATAATCCCATACCTATCCACTGTTTGTAATGGAATGAACTTCTTCCTCACTTTGTTTGACTTGAGGAAGAGTTTTTATTCAGTTGTGGAGGTATGATGAATCACGATTTGCCAAGCATCGATATCGGGTGTGTGATATCGAGTACAAGATATCGGGTACTTGATATCGAGTACAAGATATCGGGTACTCGATATCTTAGCCTGGATACAATATCGTATATACTATATCATTATTCCTGATGAGTGGCAAGGTACCCCTACACTCAACCATACAAATACAAGCGTTCATGCACAATTTGGTCAAACTTCATGGACAGGCTAGTTGTGGTATCTAGAGATAGTTACATGTTGATCGCAGTTCCCTGTCTTCCCACCTGGACTAGTATTTGCTTTGTCACATATGGTTTAGTCCAGATGAGACGTATGATGTGATCCTAAATTAGTGTTACTCCTAGAGACAATGGAGAAAAATCTTGATTAAACTAATGAGTAATAGGAAATAAAGTCTAAGCTAACNAATAATAATTAAACAATTAAAACTAAGTGAATGCTGCAATGATGAAGTAATCTCGATCTTTATTTCTGGTCATGTGCACGTCCAAGTACGCCACACTCAAATAAAGGTGCCATACAATTACAAGCATCACACTGAGGGCATGCACTGGGAAAATATTCTAACTCCTACGAAAACAAAATGCAAGAGCTTTGCTACGACTACTAGAAAGATGTCTAAATGAGGCGGAAGGCCCTCTTATTTATAGACCAGGATAGGCAGCTGCGTAAACGAGGCCATGTCGACGCAGGAAGGCTACCTCTACTGGCTCACGTCAACACGGCGGCATATATGTGTTCCCGTATACGCGACCAAGTCAATGCATTGACTGAATGACACTTCATCATACCCCCACGACTAAGTAAAAACTCATCCTTGAGTTAAAGAAAGTGAGGAATAAGCTCAATTGAATACATAGTGGATAGGTATGGGATTATTAACTAACTAGGAATTTATTCATGCCATAGTGGAGGATTAAACAAAATTTGGACATAGACACAAAACTTGTGGAACTCATGGGGTTCCCGGCAGTGGTGGCTCCTCCATGGGTGCCTTTCCTTTGTCCTGTGCATCAAGCTTCTGAGATTGATACCATTGAAGAAGCAACTGACATTTATCCTTTTCCATTTGAGGATTATGAGTCGTCCATGCTGATGTTCCAATGTTTGATGGAGTCGGCACTTTTCATGGACACAGCAGCTACGGGAACACTTGATTGGCCTTGACATGCCATGCTACAAATAGCTGTCGTTCCTCTTAATAGGCTCGGGCCCTGACCTCTCATCCCTTTGCTTGGATAGATTATGCAGTAACAGAAGTTTCATGATGGGTGCTGAATGATTTCCTTCTACTCTGCATGTTCTGCATGAGGTCCTTGGCCTTTGCCTCCCCAAAGTCGTTCGGTTCCACCTTGAGAAGGTCCTCCTTGTT
>MNCI01012423.1:536997-555767 GCA_015680685.1 Gnetum montanum | reverse complement strand
GGAGAATGATAATGATGAGGTGAGGTAGAGGATGCTGATCTTGTTGGAGAAATAGGGTGTTGAACATAATAAGAATTTGGTGTTGGGACATACGAAGGGTATGGTCCAGTTGGCGGTGGCCTCCCCCACGACTGAGGTTTTTTCCATTGTGGTTGGACACAGTATTTTTGTAAAAACTTTGGATGTAACATTCCTCCCCAGCGCTCATGTAAATGTGACAAGATTGGGCATTGACCTTTGGGGTGATCGTACAAGTAAATATTACATTGATACGTATGATTAGCAATTAAGTTCTTATCCCTATTCTCTTCTATCCTTCTTTCTTATTGTCGCATGGTGTCCTATCCTGTTTCTCGATTTGGCATAGTTTTTCCTCTAATAATATAGGCATATTCTCCACATCTTTCATGTACCTAGTCCGTCATCTTATTGATCTTTGCCTCAATTTCATCTAGTGATTGTAGGATTGGCAAAGATTATTCCACCTCCTTGAAGTGAGCCGATTTCTCCTCTTCATGATCATGAACCCTTGTTAAGTTGAGATTTTGGTCCTGTTGAGAACTTTCAACATTCTCCCATTTGGCTATTTCTCCTTCTTCTTTTACTACCCACTTAATAAGCTCTTGGAATTGATGGGTTCGTAGCTCATATAGTTGACCTCGAGCGTACATCCTTAGGATTTCCCTTGTTTCATTACGGAGGCCATCTATGATATGGTACATTAGCCTTTCCTTGGAGAACCCATGGCCTCGGCAGTTGTTTAATAGTGCATAATATCTTTCTAAGGCCATGTCCAAGGGTTCATGTTGTGCTTGTTTCCATTCTTGGATTTGTCTCCTCAATCCTGACACTCTTGCATAGGTTTGATATCTTTCATTCAAAAGTTCTACCATTGTCTGCCAACGTCGAATTGAGTTTGGTTTTAACAACCTATACCATACTTTTGCTTGGCCAACGAGTGTCAGAGGAAAGAGCTTAAGTTTTTACCACCCATTATCAATATTCTTCCATGTACAGGCATTGTAGAAGGCTTGTAAATGTTGTTGCGGATCTGAATCATAGCCTCCTGAAAACTTGGGAAAGTTCTTTAAATCAAGCATGGGTAGAAAACTTTCCTTTTGATGCTTGCGGGCTATTCGAATAGCCTCTTGTATTTCCATTAAGCTTGTAGTGGCTAGTAGGAGTTCATCGTCATCGGGTAAGTTATGCTTTCGTGCGTTGGGACAATGTTGTCTTCGTTTATGTTTATAAGAAACCCCCACCTTGGGTTGTGTACTCCATTCTTCATTGTCATAATATTCGTTGGTTCTCCAATGAATTACCTCCATAGATGTGGCATTATTATAGTCTTGTAGGAGAAACATGGTTGTGAAATTGTGTCTGAATTTATATGTGACTTTTTTATAATTATCTTTTCCTAGAAGATATATTGTTAATTCCTATACAGTGACCTTGTATGATATAACTAATCTAGATAACTAGCACCATCCTTGACAACGGTGCCAATGATGAGCGGTGAGGTACCCCTACACTCAAGCATAAGAATATGAGCATTCACGCACAATCTGGTCGAAGTCCGTGGACAGGCTAGTTGTGGTATCTAGATAGTTACACGTTGATCGTAGTTCGCTGTCTTCCCACCTGGACTAGTATTTGCTTTGTCACGTATGGTTTAGTCCAGATGAGACATATGATGTGATCCTAAATTAGTGCTACTCCTAGAGACAATGGAGAATAATCTTGATTAAACTAATGAGTAATAGGAAATGAAGTCTAAGCTAACCTAAGTGCGATGAGCATCCATTTCTTAATCATCCGTACACATCTTGGACCTCGTGCATGACTACTACTAGGGTTACCAAGCGTAGATCCTAGGTATGCTACTAGGTTACCAAGTAGTCACACTTAAATGCTCGTGATTAAGTCATACTCATTCTGCATTTAACAACAGGAATAGTAAATGACGATAAAGAAATATTAACTAAGAAAACAATAAATGACAATAACAATTAACAATAATAATTAAACAATTAAAACTAAGTGAATGCTGCAATGATGAAGTAATCTCGATCTTTATTTCTAGACATGTGCGTGTCCAAGTACACCACACTCGAATATAGGTGTCGTACAATTACAAGCATCACACTGCATGCATGCACTAGGAAAATATTCTAACTCCTACGAAAAAAATGCAAGAGCTTCACTACGACTACTAGAAAGATGTCTAAATGAGATAGAAGACCCTCTTATTTATAGGTCGGGATAGGCGGCTGCATAAACAAGGCCACATCGACGCAGGAAGGCTACATCAACGAGCCTGCGTTGACGCAGCCCCGTATACACGGCCAAGTCGATGCATTGACTGAATGACACTTCATCAATTCCTGTGTTGGCCTATAAATATAACACTTAGGCACATGGGGAGCGATCATTCTATTAAGTCTTTAGGGGGAGTCTTTTTGTTAGTTTTTAGTTAATTTTCAGTTCTTTTCCCAAGTGCATGCCCACAGTGTGATGCCTGTAATTATATGGAACCTTTGTTCGAGTGTGACATACTTGGACACACACATGATCAGCAATAAAGATCAAGATTACTCCATCATTGCAACATTTACTTAACTTTTAATCACTTTAATTTTTAATTATTTATTGTTGTCTTTTTAGTTTAAATTTCCTTTATTGTCATTTACACTTCCTATTGATTAATGTAGAATGAGTACGACTTAATCACGAACATTTAAGTTTAACTACTTAGTAACCTAGTAGTGTATCTAGGAGTGCTTATGTAATGTACGCTTGGTAATCCTAGAAGTAGTACACGAGGTCCAAGATGCGTACGGATGATTAAGGATGGATGCTCATTGCACTTAGGCTAGTTTAGAATTTGCTTCTTATTGTCCATTAGCTTAAATCAAGATTATTTTCCATTGTCTCTAGGAGTAGCATTAGTTTAGGATCCCATCATTCACCTCACTCTGGACTAAACCATACGTGATAAAATAAATACTAGTCTAGGTGGGAAGACAACAAACTACGATCAACGTATAACTATCTAGATACCACAACTAGTCTATTTGCGGAGTTCAATTGAATCATGTGTACATGCTCGTATTCATATAGTTGAGTGTAGGGGTACCTTGCCACTCATCAATGGTTAAGTGTGAGACTGTGTGGTAAGGCAATGCTCCATTTGAAGGACCTAATCATCAAAAGCTTTAAAAACATTTGCTTAGAATAATGGGGCATGACATGGTGTAACCTGATCTTCAATGCATGAGTATAGCTATACTTAGAGGATAGTTGGTTAACATCTTCAAGGGCAAAGTGGCAAAGAGATATGTATGTATCACAAATAATGCCATGTGATAAGAAGAGAGCATAAGTTGGTAAGACAATATGATGTGCAAGCCACAAAAAAAATTTCACCTTATCATCAATTTTAAGTTTCCTTGTGCATTTTCACATGTCAAAGGGCATTAATAGTCTTCTTATTAAATTTTCATTTAATGGTGATGATAGATAGGTACCTTAAGTCATGAGATCATTAATGACCAACATGATTAATTTTACAAATTTTAATTTTGTGATAGGATTAGTTATAAATTATGTACTAGAGAGTACCATATTTGAAATAAATAACTAGGGTTGTTCTCTTCCATAATTAGTGGATAGTGGCCATTCAAGGAGACACATGTTCATAGTGTTTGGGAAGTATAAACCGCTAGCATCAAGTTGCATTATGATCTTGAACCACATGGAGAGGTGAATTTCCTTTTTATCCTCCTCACTGTACTAAATAAGGTCCTACGAGATTTTTTCAATAACTCTCATCAAGGAAATATATGAAAAATTACCATTAAATAGTACCTAAGAATAGTGGTAAGAGTAATTAAGGTGACAATCACCTTTTTTCTATAGAAAAGATAGATGTTATTTCAAACTATAATTCACTATCATATACATTGAAGCCAAGGTTTTCAAGTGAGCTATTTATCTGAAGCATGAAGTGGAAGGTCCAAGCAAGAATATTCTTTAGTCCCTGCAACAATGTAAAGATGATCGATGATTCTATATTAGTTAAACATAGACGTGCTAAAGAATTGTAGCTTAGAATTTGTCTAGTTGATTGCAAGTTTGGTTTCCTAGTCAAATATAGTTAAAGTTATTTAATTGGCTCTTACCTTAGACATTGTGACCTTAGAAAAAATCACAAGTGGTCACGTGTGATTAGATCAAATTCCGCATACCTTAAGTTCCTAATTACACTGGTTCTAGGACGTGAAATCTAATATTGACAATTGTTGTCTTCTCAACTACACTTGTGGAGCTCAATTGTATGGTTAAGTGTAATTAAGGCACATGATTTATATTATTTTATATTTTATTTTTCTACAATTAATAGTAAGTTGAAACTTGATTTATGAACCAATTTAACTAACCTAATTGCTAATCACTAACCAACTATCATAACAGAAGTATCCGATCCCACCTTCCATGCACATCTTGAACATGTATAATATTGTTCGGTTACCAAATGTTAAGCGTTGCTGGGATTACCAAGAGTTATATGCATGCTTGAAGCAGTTGTACTTATGTGCTTAATTAATGTCTATTTAATCAAACTAGATTACTTTAGCTTAATTACTTGGAAGCATTAAAGGAAATTGCATAAAACATTAAATGCATGAATAAAATAATTAAGCTAGCAAGGGTGCTATAAAGTTTGATCAGAAATCTTGTCTTTATTGTTGCACACACTACTGTGCTTAGATATAACATNTTGTGTCCCGATATCAGATTCCTGACATCATAGCTTTGATATTGGATATTTGATATCAGAGCCCTACAAAATACGATTCATCTAAGATAATTGATAAAACTGGCCTAATACGAAGCCCTCTAACACCTTCTTCCTAAATGTACAAGTTGAAGATGTTCATAATCATGATAAAAAGATAAGGTGAAAGAGGATGTTTCTAGCAAAGACTATGAAAGGTAGAGAATTATCCAACTTGTTTACCCTTCATCATGAGGTTGAATCTAGGAAAGTACTACATTTGAATACATAGGTTTATCAGAATTACATGAAAATATTTTCACTTCATGCAAGTCTATAACGCTCCCTACTCAAATAATTTGTAAGCTTTAGTAATGTTCAGCTTGAAAAACATGAAAAAAAAATTTTCTTTTTACATAAGTGCATGAAGTTGTGATTGAGGATGATTTGATCTTAAATACATTTTTCTTTAACAAATCTTTCTTGATTAATGTCAATAATCAAAGGCATGACTCTTATCAATCTAGTAACCATGACATTACCTAGAATTCTATACAAGATTATAGATACTAATAGGCCTATAGTCTTGAGGATTCATGTAGTGCTCTTTCTTAATAGGAATGAGAGCCACATTAGTGTTATTAATCATAGTGGGGGTGTTAATCAATTTCAATCATTTTGTGTACCATATCTTTGATGTTTAGGCCAACAATATTAAAGATGTATTTGAAAAATTTGACTATTCTGGATGCTCTACTATTTTGCACAAAATTGACTAACCTTCATGTTTCTTAAAGAGAGATAGGGACTTGAAGATCCCTACTAATATTCAAGGTAATAACGGGGATAATGTTGATTGTAATATTAGTTGTTGGAATAATGTTGCAAAGGTTAGTAAAGTAATTAAGGAGGGTAGTGTTAATATCTTGAGGATTATTATAAGACTTTCCTTGAAAGGCTAAGGAATACATTTTTAACTTGCTTTTTGTAATTAGTTAATGAAAAAAGAACTTTGTACGGTTGTCTCATCCTTTAAGCTATCAAATTCTATATCTTTGCTTCTAGTATTTCCTCTCATCAATATAAATCTACTATAACTCAGTTATAGCATCATGATATTTTGAAGGATTTTTTGTCTATTCCTATATTAATTAAATCTATTATAGCTTCTACATGAGCTTCTTTTTCTTTTAATTAAAGGTTTCTATATCTTTCTTCCTCCATTAAATAATGATTTACTTGATATCTTCTTGTTTTTTTCATTTGAGTAATGGAATCCTAATCATGGGTATATGTAGTCCATTATTGCCTAATCATTTCATATATAAAAATTGATTAAAGATAGTAACTTTCAAATTTAAAAATCATGTATCTTACGCATTGCACCTAAGATGATTGGCCTATGACCTAAGTCAAGCCTGGTCAACAATATGAGCTAGAGTTGAAAAGAACCTACCCCTATATTGTTGACAACTACTACATTAATTTTAATTTAAACAAGGTTGTCCCCTTTCCTTTTGTTGGACTAGGTAAAATTACTACCATACATTTCTAAATCTATGTAGTCTTTCTCTTTCAAGAAGCCATTAAATTAATCAAGTTCAACATACTTCTATCTATCTAAACCACTTTTCTCATGTGGAAATTGTATCTAGTTGAATTTCTCCATGATGATCACAAGAATATTTACTGGTGAAGATTTAATGATAGAGTTAAGAAACTCCATACTTTCATTCTATTTTTGTATGACATAAACAATAATTATAATGTGATTATCCACACCATCTGTAACCATAAGATGAATATGATTGGAATGTACCCTATATTGTAGGTACACCAAGAAAAAATAGCAATGTCACCTTTGCAACCTATAGTTGATGTGAAGACTAAGTTCCATCTAGACCAATCAAGTTTAGAAGACATATCCTCTTTATGTAATTTGATTTCTTAAAGAAAAATGTATTCAACATATTTTTTCAAGCTTAGTCTTTAAGTACTTTATTCATGAAGAGGATGCCACGTTTTCTATAATTCTAGTTGAGCATAATCAGGGTTGTTATAGGAAAACATGCTTCATTGCTAAATCAAAGTTTGTTTTCCTTTTAGAATGAATGCCATAAGTTGTATGAAGATCCTTATAGGTTTCATGCTATCTTAACCATCATACTAAAGAACCACATAGCCCTAATTCCTTGTGGACTATATAACAAAGATATTTAGGCTTGCGGAGAAACTTTGGCTCTAATGCTTGGGCAACTACTCTTCTTTACAACGTAGGACTTAGGGATAGATGCATTAGAGTAAAAATGCATCTTAGCTATCTTAAGGGAACAATGTCATATATGTATGGTAGTACTCTTGAGTATGTCAAGTATGCTGGATTGGGTTGGTCGCTTATATGATTATAAAGGCATCCTTGTTATGCTCCTAATCTTAGACTAATGTGTAGCATGTGAGTTATGTCCTTATGTTGTCCTTGTAGGTTCTTAACGATGTTAAGGTGTAGTCCACCTTGAGTTCACTATGGAACATTTATATTCTTTAGGATTCTTAGGTGATGTCAAGCAATGCTTCCCCAAAGCAATGTTGTTAGACTTAGTATCAAAGCTATGTTCATGGATCAAGGTTCATTACCTATGGTTGGTATTTTTGATTTATGGTCACTATGAATGATTTTCACAATTATAAGAAAGAGTACAAGAATCAAAATTCTTGCATTTTTCTTCTTGGTCCTAATTCTTATCATGGACTATTTAGAGATGAAAATTCGGAAGACTCATTTAAACACTCTTGCAAAGCAATCATAAGTGATAGTTGTGATGGCGAAAGACATGTGAACAAATCCTAGTCCTACTCTTATAAATGATCTAATTATGGGAATATTTGGTACAAGTAAGCGATGTAATCATGTGTCATCTACTTGGATAAAAAAAGCTAAATCATTCAAACATGGATTGATTCCAAAAGAGTTTCTTGTTTGTTGGGATAAACTCTTACACAAAACACATATATGGCTAGCTCAAAATTTTATAGCAAGAAATCATGTGGCATTCCAATGAGATGTTATTAATGATCTCTCTAGTTTGTGCAAATAGTTGTGTGTGCCTAAGTTTGTTATGATGAGTTTTGAGAGAAACATATTATTTCCTATTGATAGATCCTTATGCTATTTTAGGATGGTAATTACATCATGCATCAAATAGGAGCTAATATATGAGATTGATGTTTCTTGTTGCAACATGTTGCTTTTGTTGTGTGGTTGTCATTGTATCCATTGATTTTGTGAACAATCTTCGTCATTGAATGCCCTCAGGACTCCATAATTTGGTGTTGTAATGTGATGATTTTGGTGTTTATGTATGGTGAAACAAAACTTGGATTCTTATCTAAGGATCCATTGCCAATGATGCCTTCATGGTTCAATTCATGATACATAGAAAGAATATGATAGTGTTTCAAATTATCCTATTTGCAACCTCATCTGTAAGAGGAGTGTCCCCATGTTATTGATATTGGATGGTAGCCTAAGCATGAAATTTTTTGGATGTTTCAATATTTTAGTTTCCTTATTTAAATTTTCCTCATCAAGAATTTAATTTGGTTCATGAAGTAGTAGCATGGAATGTAGTGGTGATCCATTCCTATGTGAAATAACATAATGCATTCTTGTCAACTTGGTAGTACTTAAATATAAAAGTATGTATGTGCTTTGATGAAGTGTCAAAGAGTCACGTCAATGTGACCTCGTTGACGTGGTGTTGCCCCATTAATGGGGCCACATCAACATAGGATTTGCTGCATTTATGAGGCCCCATTGATGCAGCTCCACAATAAAGTTTATAATTACATGCTCATCCACCATGTTTAGGAGAGGTCATATCATAATTGTAGTAGAGCTCTTGTAGTTTTGTCATTTTAGAGTTAGAATATTTTTTTGAGTGCCTGCAATAGGAATCATAAAGTGTAGGAATTTTTATTTGAGCACTGATGTACATGAGCACACCAGTGTCAACAGCAATATAGACGAGCCTTTTAATCAAACCTTGTAGCACTTGGAATATATTAATGATTTATTTCTGCATTTAATATTTTCATTAATTACATGATTAATTATGATAAGTAACNAATATATTAATGATTTATTTCTGCATTTAATATTTTCATTAATTACGTGATTAATTATGATAAGTAACACTTCCATTAATTAACTAATTAAGCTAAATAGATTAAACACATAAGTACAGCTACTTTAAGCATAACATATAGCTCTTGGTAAACCTAGTAGTGCTTAACGCTTGGTAACCCAATAGTGTTGCATGCATTTAGGATGTGTACAAAAAGTGGGAATGGATGCTTCTGTTAGAATAGTTAGCTATTAATTAGTAATTAGTTTAGTTCAATTGGTTAATGAATTGAGTTTCAACTTGTTATCAATCATAGGTGAATAAAATATAAAATAATAAACTATCATGTGCAGTAATTACACTGAACCATATAACAAAGCTTCACAAGTGTAGTTGGGAAGACAATGATTGTCATGATTAGATTTCACTCCCTAGAACTAGCATACTTAGGAACTTAAGGTTTGCAAAATTTAATCGAATTAGACATGAACGCTTGTAATTAGTATATGTGGGCGTAGGGTGTACTCGCCGCTCATCATTAGTGCCATTGTCAAGGACCTTTAGTTTGTTATGTGCACTATCTAGGATTTAGTAAAAAATTATTCAACATTATTAGAAAAAATCCTAAAGTTATATCATACATCAATAACTACAAAAACTATAATAAAGCACACTGCATTTCTTGTGTTCTAATACAAGATGTCTTCTTCTCATAGGAGTGGTTCTCTACCCAAGTCTGATAAAGCAAATCAGCAAGTGCCCAGCAATACAGAGTGGTATGTGCTCATCCTGATGAGTATGTACGTAATTCAACCTTCATCCTACACCAGGATGAACTACTATGGTGGCGAGACATGGAGGGCAACATCATGTTGCTACCTAATCAATTCATTACTATGATGCTCCAACAAAATCTATGTGGTTGGGTATCCAAGGGTTTCAGGTTAAATATGTTATGTAAGATAGTGATGCCAAGGATTGTATTCCCACTAATGTACAATATCTGAGCGATTGATAGCTAGAGTAGCATTATGAATCTGCGAAGGGGAAGTGGCCCAATGATTCCCCATTCTTGATGTACCAAAAAGTTGGTGGACAATCCTTCTTTGGGAGTTTTCCATATAGAGAGACTCCCCTCTTTGACTTTAATGAATGAGGTCAAAAATAGAACCTACGGTCCATAATACATAATCCTTGTTCTAGTAAGAATAGATCCCATGACAAAGCGGCATCCAAGGAGGAGAGTCATGACAGGGATGCAGGCAAGCAACATAATCATGGTCATGACCACTGAAGATAGGGTGGTAGGCATCGTGATGGTGCCAATCCTCCTTCCTCTTCACCTTCGTCATCATCTTCTTCATCTTCTAGCTCTGAATGTAACTGTAGGGGATGCAATCATGATGGAGGTAACTAACAGAACCAAGATGACCATAGGGACCATCAGGCAAGTTAAGGTCTGAGGCATGGGCATTTAAGAGAGGCTTGTTACCATGAACAAAGGGGTAGCATAGGGCATCATACGCATCAAGGTCATGGCTACAATGAGCCTTTTCTTGCCACCTGAAGCATGCTAAACATCGCAAAGGTAGTGAGAATTCTAATAATGCATGTGAAACATAGTAGGATCAAGTGATTGGATATGAACAACATTCCCAAGTTTGAGGGGGGATATAACTTCGATCCACAAAATCATCTTCAATATTTTCATGATGCCAGTGCCCTGAAAAACATCGAAAATGACTAACAAAAGCTTAAGTTGTTTCCTGGGACACTCATCAAAGAAGCAGAAAGCTAGTGCTAGTCCTTGGAGCCAGAATCAATCCATAGATTGAGTATGATGCTCAAACTATTCAATGATAAGTACTAAACGTACTCTCAAGTGTCTAATTTGAGAAGGCTAACCTAGGGTTGGAAGCAAGGAACACATGAGTCCTTGCATGTTGCCATGGGTAGATATTATTCCTTATTACACTGATGCCCTAGCCATGTTTACTCTCAGTAAGAACAACTTTACCACATCATAGATGGGCTTTGCTCTGAAATGAGAAGAACTCTTGGGATCTATGCCAAAGGAAGACTATCAGAGTTAAGAGTCCATCAAATCCAAAGGTTGATCAAACATGTAGCAAAAGAAGAAAGAGAGTTAAGAAAATGCAAAAGTGTAAAAGAATACAATCGACATCCTTTCATTCGTAAGATGGAGGTCTGATTTTGTGATAGTGAGGAGGAATCACCACTTGATGAGTTGGTGAACTAGAAAACCTTGCAGATTCAAAAACTTACCTCTAAAATTTTAGATAAGGTGGATCAGTGGTGGAACTCTATGGATAGTAGATTTCAAGTTGTTTTGAAAATTGCTGAAGTGTCCAAAAAACATAGTGATCGTGACCATAAGAGGCAAAAGGGAGCTGAATGTGCCAATTAAAGGGGTAAGGGTAAGATTGTTGTTGTAGAGGAAATTGCAAAAACTGAATCAAATGATGATGGTGAGTATGA
Source organism: Gnetum montanum (assembly GCA_015680685.1). NCBI lineage: Eukaryota > Viridiplantae > Streptophyta > Gnetopsida > Gnetales > Gnetaceae > Gnetum > Gnetum montanum. Next base: position 544,367 of record MNCI01012423.1, on the reverse strand, counting down.
CATCTACCAATATGAACATCCTAAGGGATGTTGCCTTATCATGTCACACTTACAGTAGTCTAGGATGTATGCTCTGAATCCATGACTAACAAAAAGATAAACACCCAAAAGATTGCCTTATCCTCAAGACAATCCTAGGAAATTCCATCAACAATAATAATATTATCTAAGTGGAACTCAACCACAATCATACAAGCAGTACTAGTAGTGACAATACTTGTAGTCATGGGGGATGCCACCACCAAGGCAATAGTACCCTTACAAACAACTAGATCCATATAGGTATTGCATTCAACAACCCCTATCTCAATGTAACTCTTCTAATCACATTTCTCCTTTTTAACATCACTACTATCCTGCCAAATACTATATAACTCATTCTCCACATTCTAGGAGGGATACCACATCCCATCCATTTCCTCCTGCTATTCTTGCACCTATTCGTCCATCCTCAACATAGCTACCACCTGCTTAATTCATGTAGGGTGCACATCTAGCCCAACAACAACAATGCAATGCTACCAGGGTCATCAATCTAAAATCAGTTAATCAACCAAGTGGTTCAGAACCTCATGCTTGTAAAAGACCATTTTTTCGACCCAATAGTCCTACTAAGCCCGCAAAGACTCAAGCAAATGGTCATCCTACTCGTTCCTCATTCTTTACAAACCATTCCATCAAGAACCCTTCAAACCAAACACCACTCAAAATCCATACTATTATGCGTACTCATGCCATATTTGATTGGATCTGAGCTTGAAACCTTTATAGGAAATTAGCTGATCCTAGAGGTCCTCTTATCTATTTATAGATTGCTAGGAATGAACCAAGTAAAGCTCTTCTTGATTCAGGTTTTGATGTTAACCTAATTTCTTATGAGATGTATACTGCTTGGAACTTATCGCCTCTCAAGAAGAGTAATGTCCAATTAGAATTGGTAGACTAGTCCATTACTATTCCATTGGAACTAGTACAAGACATTATGGCCATTGGTTATGGGTGGTCTTACCCTACTGATTTCCTAGTAATCAAGGTTGAGAAATGTAAGGCAAACTTTCCAATCATTATGGGAAGGGCATGGCTAAGCATTGTTAATGCAAGAATGGGCATTAAAGATCTTTCTTTAGAAATATCTAAGAAAAATGCATTTGGAAAGATCTAGAAGAAGTGAGTTCCATGCATTATGTATAGCGATACAAGGTGCAATTGTGTGTAGAAACTCTAGTCTGTAAAATGAGCATCTATTTCTACATGCAGGTAGTGTGCATATGAAGTAGATATTCAAAGGTATTTGTACATAGTAGTGACAAAACAAGAGGGCCTCCAGTGGTTGACCACTAATCTTGAAACCAGCACAATTTGCATGGAACCTACTAAGAGCTTAACATGCGCTTATGTTGTAGGCATGGATGAAATAGAGCAAGTTCATCACCAACTCTCTAATCATGAAAATGATGATACTAATTGGGAAGAGTTAGAGATCCCTGAGAATTTCAAACAAGAGTCCCTAGAGTTGAAAACTCTACCTACCAACCCGAAATATGCATTCTTGAAAAATGACAAGCCGATCATATGTAATGTCAAAATTTCTCTTGAGAAAAAAGCAAAACTATTAAAAGTGATCAACAAATGACCAATAGCCTTTGCCTAATCATATCCTAAACTCACTAGAATTGATCCATGGATATGCCAACACTGCATTTATATTGATCCATCCATGAAGCCAAGGAGGTAACCACAATGGCGGTTGAACCCGAAATTGAAGCAAATTGTCAAAGAGGAGATTGAGCAACTCCTTAAGGTAGGGTTCATCTATCCCATTGTGAATAACAAGTGGGTCAACCCACTCATGATAGTACCAAAGAGAGGTGGAAAATGGTGGATTTGCATCAAGTTCAAGCTGTTAAACATGGCAACATTCAACGATCATTTTCCATTGCCATTCATTGATCAAGTGTTTGACACCACATCTAGGCATTGCTATTATAGTTTTCTAGATGGTTATAGTGGCTATAACCAAATCCAGATTACACTAGAAGACTAGGCTAAAATAACATTCACAAGTCCCTGGGGGACTTTTGCATATCAAAAGATGCCTTTTGGTCTATGTAATGCTTTTGCCACTTTTCAACACATGGTCTTAAGCATCTTTTACTAACAAATTGGTAACAAAGTGGAAGTCTTCATGGATGACTTCTCCACTTATGGCACTACATTCAAGCAAGCCTTAGCCACCTTAAGAAAATACTCAAACGATGTGTGGAAACAAAACTATGGCTCAATTGGAAGAAAAGTCATTTTCTGGTCCAAGAAGGCATTGTATTGGGACATAGAATTTCTCAAGCACGGATTGAGATGAATCCTGAAAAAATAAGGATCATCTAAGGATTAACTCACCAACCGAAAATCCTTAAAGATGTTTGGTCATTCTTTGACCACACTGGCTACTACTGGCGATTCATAGAAAATTTCTCTAAGATCACAAAACTATTGGTCAAGCTAACAAAGAAAGATGCTTCATTCATTTGGACTAAAGAATGAAAAAAGGCATTCTAAAGCCTCAAATAGAAGCTTGTAAAGACTGTGATTCTATGAGCACCTGACTAGTCTAGACCATTTCATATTATGACAGATGCATCAAATTATGCCTTGGGAGTCATACTTATGCAGTTGGATGACAAGAAACATCCTTTTTACATCCATTGTGTAAGTTGAAGCATTGTCGGTGCCTAGCTCAATTACACCACCACAGAGAAAGAACTAATAGCAATGGTGTATGCTTTAGAAAAGTTCAAGCATGATGTGCTTAAATATAAAGTGTTTATGCACATTGACCATAGTGCCATTAACTTCCTCATGAATAAGCCAAGGGTGAGTCCCCATGTCATACGATGGCTAGTGATCTTACAGGAATTCAATCTTATGATGGTAGATCAAAAGGGAATTGAGAATGTGATTGCTAACCATCTCTCTTAGTTATGATGGGATGACAAAGAGGAGGAGATCCCACTCTTTGACCAATTTCCTGATGAACTTCTCTTTGCTAGTGCAATAAATGAATAAGTGTTGTACTGACTGAAATCGTCGGTGTAAGGCTGGAAAGGAAAAAAAACACTAAAAGATTGTCGGATGGGCATAGCTTAGCCTGCCTTCGCGTGAGGGTAAGCTAGAAAAGAAAAATGAAGGTAAAGTGCCTTGGATGGTCTGCACGCAAATCAACCAAGAACTTCCCCGAATGTAAGCTATGGCTTGCGCTGGGGTTATCGTAACTGATGTTTGAAATGTAAACAGTGACACATGAAATGCAAATAGAGTGTACACCAAACTGGTATTGTAAACAAAAAGTAAACTGAATTTAAAACAGAGTAAACAATATAATGAAAGGCAAAAATGAACTGTATTATATTGCTTAGAATGAATGTGCACCGGTCAAAGTGTAGCTACGCGTGTGGATGGCAAGTCAAGTGCTAAGCCCTAGGGTGATATGCTTGCAGGTGCTTGGATGCTAGGTGTCAGGTGCACTCGAGCATCCAAAAGTTGCCAGTCAGTGTTTCCTAAGCTGTCAACCTCCAAAATTTCCAACCCTGTTTATGTGAATGGATGAGGTATTTATAAGGTTTGGCTAGGCTTGGGTATGTAACTCATAGATGGAATCAATGGCTAAGAAATGAGAGGAAAATGGATCATGTGACAGGTGTTAGATGGACAGCTACATGTCAATTAGATCTGCATCGGCAGGCTATGTTCTTGACCAGATGCACTGTATCTTACAACGCAAGCTAGCTTACGCCCATGGAAGTAGATACAATTTGGAGCGTAAGAGCTTGACAAGCTCATAGATGATGAAAATTTACAATGAAAATGATAATGTACATTAAGAGAGACTGACTCTGATTGAAACTTCTTAATCCCTGAATTGACTGCTGCAGGATGTCAATTTGAGTGGTTTTGCCGCTGTTTGGGGCATCTCTGTTTCACCAGAGCTTCCAACGTGAGTTGATTTTGTCTTGGCATGTCCTCAGCCTATGTTTGGCATGCTTTTGATTGGGCATGATCAGTACTCACACTGCACTCACGCTACCAGTGTGACCTCAACATGAGTGAGCCAAAATGATGTATTTCACACCAATTTTTAACCTTTGAAGCCTGTTTCTTGAGTATAGTAATTGTCTGACTATGGTTGACCTTGAGGGTAATCTACAAGTCAAAAATTAAGCTTGGATGTACCTTGTTTTAAACAACTTTTGGCAGCTCACGCTGGACTCACCCAGACCTTGGTAACGCAGTAATGAATAGTGTTTGGTAAGATCTTTCCCATGTGGCCAATTATTACTTCCAGTGGAGAGTGCTATAAGGGAGAGACATTTCTATTTTGGAACAATAGATAGGCTAGTTCAACAATTAAAATCAAGGACATTTTAGTGTCCTACTTGGTGTAAGCCATTGCAAAGGTACTTAGGTTGCCTGAAACTAGGATGAATCTCACTAAGATTCCAATGCAGGTGGATCTCAGCATCAAAAAGGAATGGGTTTAGCAATGCCATGGTGTCAACTGCAAGGAGTATGGTGTGCTCACATTGGCAGAAAGAGTCCATTATAAGATTGTAGCCTTTCACCTAAATCGCATAGTGAGGCCTAGTAAGATCACTGCATTTTCTACTTATGCATGTGCTAATCTAAGTAGAAGATTCTTGGTCAACCTTCCATAGCTAATTTATCTAGAGATAGAGAAATGATTCAAGGAAAATGAACTTGGAAGAAAGGCATTCCCCTTCCCATAACTTATCAAAAAACTATGTTGAAGGGAAGGAATTATCTGCTACACTAATGGTGTTTTCTGACGTGTTATGATCGCTAATTGGGTAAAGATGATGAAGGACAAAACTCCTACAATAATAATCTAGGAAGAGGAATAGCAGCGACCACCTCCACCTACCAATCAAAAAATAGTTTCAAATGTTGCTGTAACATCCCAATGGTTGTGCAAGTATCAAGAATGGCTCTTGAAAGAGCAAGAGCAACAAGTAGGCATGAGTGGTGGAGATNAGAACTTCATCTCTTATCAATGCTGGGTTGAGAAATGCAAGGTCGGTAATATGGGCTCTTAGTTTAGTAACTTCTGCAGCTAAGCATTCATTCAACTCCTTGGTTGTTTTGAGTTACCATTCCAATATAATATTCTTTTCCTTTGCCTCTAGTAGCTCCAACTAGGTTGTAGTTATATTATCTAGAAGGTCAAAGACATCCAAAAGCAGTTGCCCAATTCCTACTAGTTGATCTAGCAGTTGTTCATGTTATGCTGCACTTAGTTTGTTGNAACTGGGCAACTGCTTTTGGATGTCTTTGACCTTCTAGATAATATAACTACAACCTAGTTGGAGCTACTAGAGGCAAAGGAAAAGAATATTATATTGGAAGGGTAACTCAAAACAACCAAGGAGTTGAATGAATGCTTAGCTGCAGAAGTTACTAAACTAAGAGCCCATATTACCGACCTTGCATTTCTCAACCCAGCATTGATAAGAGATGAAGTTCTTGAATAGCTTCACACTAGGTTGAAAGGGGTTGAGAGTGCGATGGAGATGGTGGTGTTCTACCAATCCTTGGCAGAGGCTATTGAACATAAAATTCAAAAGGCCTTGGATCTGACTCACCAAGAGAATGTATAATCGACTACAGAAAATCATCGCCTACGAAATGTTAATGCACATTAACAATAGTTGATTGATTTCATCCATCAACAGTAGGAGTAACTAGCTAGAGCAAATACAAAGGTAAGGAGATTGGTAGCTAAGAATAGAAACCTCTCCATGGAGGAGGTCAGTGCCCTTTGCCAAAAGATTGCAATAGAGGTAGCCACTTGAAAATCAAAGGCTCTCAAATTTGAGAGAGTCAAAGATCATTATAGAGGCTAGGTTACCCTACAGAAGGAAATAAATGATAAACACATCTAAGTGATGAAGAAAAAGATGAACAAGACCCTCCAACAAGTCCAACAAGGATGCAAATTATGGCAGCCCATCATTGGTGGGATTGATTAATACAATAAAGTAGAAATTTGCTTGAAGGAGTTGTAGATAGAGGAGATGATTGAATATATGAAGCTTGTCAATCTACAATATGCAAACTTGTCTATGTTGATTGCTAGATGATAATGGTCAAATTTGGAAAAGTAGGTGTCCAGCTCGTACTTGTTATATGAGGCCAAGTTTAAGCACCACAAGGACACCAAGAAAAAGCTTGCAGAGGCAAACACTGAACTTAAGGTTCTCAAGGGTGAATATATTGATCAAAGATCCACTATTGAGAGCCTAGATAAAAGAATGAATGACTACTAGGACTTGGAAAACATAGTCAGGGTGTTCGATGTCAAATGCAAACAATTCACTACCTAGTTTGTCAACGTCAAGGAGTTGTTCCCAATAATGCCCTGTTTGTGGGATATTTCCATTCCAACCCACACTGTTGATGCTACGTGGATTATGAATGATCCCTAGAGTAAGGAGGAGAAGATGAAGGCATTACTAGATGCCTTTCACCTTTCACCAAAGGTAGCAGCTATAGCAATACAACCATAGCCTCCTCAGCCATTGCATGCACCTAAAGCTGGTGAGGGTCCTTCAAAACCTTAAGAAGTTCCACTACCTAGGACTATTTGATCTTCTCAACCACCTTCACACTATCAAAGGATGTGATGTCCAGTTTAAGTAGTCATGCCATGGTGTTCAATTTTATGTCATGAACAACACAAATTTTGTAATGATGTCAATTTGTACACTCAGGCACTTGGTTTTGTTGTGTCAATTTCTTATGTTAAAAGTTAGTCAATACTCCCATACCTTTCCAATTTTGTAAAGGAACTTGAGGATGAGTTTTCATTTAGTTGTGGGGGTATGATGAAGTGTCAAAGAGTCACATTGACGTGGTGTTACCCCATTGACGGGGCCACGTCGATGTAGCTCTACAATAAAGTATATAAATATGTGCTCATCTATCATGTTTAGGAGAGGTCATATCATAGTTGTAGTCAAGCTCTTGTAGTTTTGTGATTTGAGAGTTAGAATATTTTTCTGATGTGTTCTAACCTAATGCTACTCCTGAAGGCGATGGAAGGTAATATTAACTAAGCTAAGGAAGAAGGGTGGGAGAGAATCTAAGCTAGCCTAAGTGTGATGAGCATCCGTTCCTTGATTATCCATACACATCTTGGACTTCGTGCATGACTACCACTAGGATTACCAAGCGCAAATCCTAGGTATGCTACTGGGTTACCAAGTAGTCACACTTAAATTCTCGTAATTAAGTCGTACTCATTTTGTAGTTAACAACAAGAATAGTAAATGATGGTAAAGAAATATTAACTAAGAAAA
>MNCI01012423.1:491953-520599 GCA_015680685.1 Gnetum montanum | reverse complement strand
GATAGAAAATCTTGGAACTCTTGTGCGCTCGGTGGAGGGTGGGGGCAGTTGGTCGGACGATGGGTGCAGCTGGCCCTTATGACCCATTGTGACCCAGGTGCCACCTTTGAACAGCTACCTGGCTTGGTCTCGTGGTTGCAGAGGTTGCGTCCTCTGAATTTGGCAGTCCGCCTCCTGGTGTCTGGGCTTCCCGCAACACACACAACTATCGGTCTTGCCCTCTTGGGCCGTCGTTCTGTGTTTAAGGCCTAGCTCAACTTCCAGGTTCTCAAATTGGACGTGAAGGCGTTCCTCCTTGCTAGGGAGCTCCAACACGACCTCCCGAATGAGGTCCTTATCCGAAAGTCTGCGCCAGACGTAGAAGCAGGCAAACCCCATATGTTCCATAGATTGTGTGACGCGGTTGAAGGCAATGAAGTCTCTAAAGAACCCCACAATTTTCTTCAGGAACTCCAAGTTCCATAGTTCTCATGGGATCCTGGAGACTCGCATCCATACCCGGGCCCGGGCAAATAGGTCGGTCTTGCGATGGGCCCTGGGGCACCATGGGGTCAAAGCCAGCCCTCGAGCCCGGTAAAACCACGGGCCTCCAAGCAGCACCGAGTCTCTAGCTTGTTGAGACGGGAAGATGAACAAGAGTAGGTCCTTGGACAGACTCCGAACACCCACCAACCCAACCTTCCATTGCTCTTGCGCCCACCGGCGGATTAAGTCCAGCCGTGGGCGGGTGCCTTGGTAGACAAAGCGGCCAATGAGACTCCGTTGCATGGTGCATACTCCCTCTAGCGGGGGCTTGTTGATCCGAAGGCGCAGAGTATGGTCGGCTTGAGAGTGGGCCTCGATGTTTCCACCGGGCACATGCCTCCCATCTTCCCCGTGGGCCATCCCATTGCGTTTACCTGTTCCGCTGTCCGTCTAAACTTCCGCCCCTCATTCCTCTGACCCTCATCGCCTTCGCCTTTGCCCTATGGTATTCCAGTGATTCCTGTCTGTGGTTGCTTCGGCGGGTGCTCCTGCAGCTTTCCCTGTTGCTTCTCACACTCTTGTGGCTGCTCCTGCATTTTTCCCTGTTGCTTCTCACACTCTTGTAGCTGCTCCTGCATTTTTCCCTGTTGCTTCTCACACTCCATCCTTGCCTGCGGCTGCTCCTGTGGCTCAATCAGTGACTGTTGACCAAAGCGCTTTTCTCTTAGGCCATTTTAAAAATTTGCAGTGTGATTATTATGGCAGGGGAGCTATTTTGGGACTTTGGGACATGTCTTGGGAATGTTCCAATGTCCAAGGGGAATGGTCAAAAATTGAACCTTTGAGAAGGGGAATCTGTTTATAGAATTTAATTTCAAATTTGTTTCAAAAAATAAATGTTTTTCTGTTGTAAGACCAATGTAGGTTGGATTGTGGATAGATTTTCATTCCTGAGATACTAAATCATGGATTGCTTGGAATAGCGGAATTGCGATATTGAAAAATTTAAAAAATATTGAATTTTTAAACATATTAGCAACTGTGGGCTTTTTCTTTGTGGTACACCATTGCTAGATCACTAACCCAAAGTCTTGAGCTTGAATGCTTGATGATGTCATTGACAATTGGGAACAATGACACTAACACTATGGTGAGTTTAATAGCAAGCTAGAATGAGCAATATTCACCATCAACCAAATTGAATGAGTCGAGGAATGTGTCAAAATGAGCTATGAAAGTGATTCAAAATAAACATTATAGAAATGTGCTGATTTGATGAATGCATTAGAACTTGGAATTTGTGTTGAGTTCTAAAAGAATGTGTTGTGCTTCTAAGGAATATGTTGTTATCTACTCAAGAATGCATTGTTGCATGCTCATGATTGTGCAATCAAAACATTGAAAGCTTGAAACAGGGAATTGTCTCCACTGTGCCATAACACCCATGCATGCTCATTGTGCCAACTCATGCATATTCAATGACCATCATTAGCCTTGCTTATGTGTCCCTAGGTTCCACCCTTGCTTGCCAGTGGGCTTGGGCCCACTAGTAGGCAGGGGTGAGACCTAGGAACACTTGTTTAAATAAAATAAAAAATGATTTTAATCTCATTCAGGCAGATAGAATAGTGGTACGTAGTTCCATTATCAAGTGCAAGGTTGAAGGTTCAAGTCTCTTTATCTATTTTTACCTACTACTATGGGCATATATTTAAAATTTTTCACAGAGTCAAGCCTAGATGATTGACTATGGTATATGCATGATGAATGCTACCAAGCATCACCATGCATGGCTGTTAAGGCATGGTGGAGACGCTTCCTTGAAATAGTTGATGGGATATCCAGAATGATTGTTGTTCACCTTCTTTCTATTTTGTTTCTTTTTTTAATGTTTACTATTTAAAGTTTAATGTTCAAACATTTAAAAATTGTTAACTTTTTTGGTTGTTGTCAAAGGTTTTATTTTTTTAAAGTTTAATATAAATTTTTAAAGTGCTAATCCCATGACTTATAAATTGTTTGAACTTGTGACCTGAAATTGTGATATTTGATCTCAGATTGTGATTCTATGTTGGATTATGATCTAGAATCAATATGGATTGCAATTTTCAAATTTGCCATATGGAATCATCTAGATTGCGAGCCAAATTTGATTTTCATAAGCATGGGAAAAATAAACAATCAAATATGATATACAATTCCTTTGTTATAGATTAGATTCCTCTAATTCCATTTCATGCCACTACCTAATCAAATAAGTGACTCATTTATTCCCATCCTTTATATGCTCAAGTTGAGACAGCTAACTATAGTACGCTATCATCAATTTGTTTGCCTACCTTAGTGATCAGCTCATCATAGATGGCATAAAGGTGCCGATATATTGACGTATTAGAAAAACATGTTTAAAGAAAAGTATGATCTTTCTCATCATATGGTAGATCAATTGAGATTAGGTAGCCACTCAAAGAGGTTAGGCTTTTGGTCATCTATTGATCCTTTTGAGACCCTACTTGGCAGGATGAGCATTGTGAGACCCTACTTGGCAGGATGAGCATTGTGACTCTAGGTGATAATCCTTTATATGGTAGATTAGTTGAGAGACTACAAACTTTGCTTTGTTGCCCAAGGAATGTGTGCAACATTTGCAAGATCTACATGGCAATTATGCAAATGGAGGAGAGACCTTTAAGGCTTTTGCTGTTGGCTAATATGTGGGGATTTATACAAAGAAAGGAAGACTTGGATGTCAATTGTATAACAAGCTAAAGGCCAAAAAAATTGGTCCATTTGAAGTGGTTGATAATGTGAATGACGATGTGCTATAATTAATGTACTAAATGACCTTGGAATCATCATCGTCATCATCCTAGCCTTGTCCTAACAAAATGGGGTCAGCTATATGAGTTCGTTCATTCACATCTATGAAGAACTAGATCTTTGTTTATTTTGGTAACATTCAACATCCATCTAAGCATTTACATGTTTTTTACATCGATTTATTGTTCATGCCTTTTTTGTACAACCCAACATTTAATACCATATAAGATAACAGACTTGATTGTTGTCCTGTACAATTGTTGTTTTAGTTTTATTGGGATTCTTTTCTCATGTAGAACACCTTTAGCTTGTCTCCATTTTGACCCTCCTACCTTAATTCTATTTATTACATCATCAATTTCACCACTTGATTGGTCATTGATCCTAGGTAGTGAAACGATTTGCAGTGAGGGACTTTTTGGCCTTGAATTGTCAATTTTATTTCACCCTTGTTTATGCTGTTATTAAAATTGCATTTGATATATTTTGTCTTACTTCTACTAATTGTTGAGCCTTTTGATTCTAGAACATGTCTTCACTTCATTTTAGAAACAATATTTTTTAGAGTTGTATCCACCAACACAATATCATATGCAAAAAGCATACACAAAGGGATTTCATCCTATATTTCTTTTGTTAATTCATCCATGACAATAGCAAATAAGTATGGGCTAAGTGTAGACCTTTGGTATTGATGAGTGGCGAGGTATCCCTATGCTCAACCATACGAATACAAGCGTCCACGCATGGTTCGGTTGAATTCCAAGGACCNGTATCCCTATGCTCAACCATACGAATACAAGCGTCCACGCATGGTCCGGTCGAATTCCAAGGACCAAGTGCTTATGCACCTTTACAGAACAAGGACGGGTTAGTTAATCGTTGTCTTCCCAAGCTCACTTGTGTAGCACAATTGTATGGATAAGTAAACTTGAGGTATATGATTTTTATATATTTTTATGTTTTATGTCCTGGTGCTAAAAAGGGAGAAGTGAAATAATTAAGTAACTAATTTAATTTAACTAATCAACTATGCTCTAACTAGTCCTAACACCAGCATCCATTCCCACTTGCCGTACACATCTTGAACCAGTGTAGCACTATTGGGATTACCAAACGCTAATCGTTACTGGGTTACCAAGTGTTCCACGCATGCTTGAAGTGGTTGTACTGAGTGTGCTTACTTGGGAGAATTAACAGGGTGTGAGAGAAAACATTAATTAACTACATAAAGCATTAAATAACTATAAATAACATGAAGGGGAAGAGATAATCTATTCTGAATGCTGCAAGGGTTATCACAAAGTTCGTCTTTATTTCCGGCCACAAGGTGTGCTTAGGTACACAATGCTTGAATAAAGATTTGTTCGCTTTATGACTCCTACTGCGGGCACTTAGAAATAATTCTAACTATAAGAAGGGAAAAGTGCAAGAGTTTGGGTAAGGGACTAAGAGACTAAATTAACCTATTGCCAAACCAAGTGTGCCTGCCTCTTATTTATAGGTGACGAGACAGGCTCCGACATTGGATGTTCAATATCGCTTGGCAGGCTTCGATATTGCGGTTCATCATACCCCCACGACTAAATATTGGGAAGGTATGGGATTATTGGCTGAATGACAACTGACGACGACATGGGTGACAGACTCAAAGTGCCTGGTGAACGAATTGACAAACATATTATAGCATTGGTGTTCATAACCATCATAACCATTATGGTGAACATTGTACATAGATGACATCCAAACCCTCATCTGACAACTTGAAGAGAAAGAGAGAGAGAAAAGAGAATGAGGTGCGTTGCTGCCGATGTCAGAAATGTGCACTTTGTTGTTTATCCATAGCCACGTGATGAAGCGTGTTCCTTGCATAACTGCTCCTGCTCAAGTCCATCCCAAGTGCTCCCTCCTATCCCAATCCATTGTTCGTATGGTCGCCATCTGCACACACAACACAGTCATGAATTAGCAAGGATAGATAAGATACAATGTAGTTGATACCTTGCCCTGATATGAAGTACCTTGGTTGGGTTGTGGGTATGGTAGATACTGGCTTAGAGGTTTTTAACTGATAACTACCCAAGGTGTAGGGGTGAGATAGGTAATAGAATGGAAAAATTTGTTATAGGGCTCCCACGACTAAGAGCGAACCTCTGGTAGCAATAGGGTGGAAAAATTGAAGGAACAAGAAAGATAAGAGAAATAACAATGGTGAAGCCAATAAAACAGATGTCATGGATGGGGATGAAACGAGAAATGGTTGATTGCAAAGAATGTTTAGGGGAAAGAACTTAACAATTGTACCATAAAGGAATGTCAGTGGGTCCTCCCCAAAGCAGGCTCATGCCTTTTATGCCCTGACTGACCCGCAAACCAAAGAGTTCGTAGGCTCTAGGAATGATGTATGGAACAATGGTTAAGAACTTACCCGCAAGAAGTTACCAAAGACGAACAATGCCTTAACCAAGATATAGACTAATCATAAAATCGGTAATGAGGTGGAATATGGGAAGAAATATGGAAAGAGAGGAGAAAATGGAATGGAATCCCAAGAACAAGGTTGTGTAAAGTCCCTTGTGTATTATATGGTTACAGTGACTGAATAGAATTCATTCCAAACCGGATTCAAACAAACCACATTCAATGACCTCACATCAACACATTTGACCAACCCATCCTCTTGAAGCAAGAAGAATGCATTTATAGAGTCACCACCATTCCAAGGAGAGAAAGATAGAGAAGCAGAAAGCAAGACAGGGCCTTAGTTAGAGGGAACCTTCAGGCATGGGTAACATGTCTTTCCAGTGCCATAACCAGTGTTTGTAGCCCATATTTTGTTATTATGTCTAAGGGGTGTGCTTTGAATTCTCATTAGTTTTTTTTTTTGACGTGAGAACCACACCATGCAAAGACTTATTTAATTCATTCAACTTCTTGATGTTTGGTCTACGGTGGAATGGCGGAAAACCCATGATAAGCTTCCAGGTACCCAAGAAAATAGCTAGCACAAGGGCGTCGAATCCCCTTGAAGTCACACCCTTTTCAACCATTGAGTCCTTCCTTGGTTTGAAGAATACCTAGCCACCAATTCATTAATAAGTTTGTTTAGAAAAAGGGACAGTATAGTTCCAAAGCCAAGGGAGACCATAGAGTTGAATGGATGAATGGATGACGTGGACTCATTGCCTATTTTATCAAAAGAACCATATCTTAGTATCAACATTGAAAGTCAAAAGTAAAAACCAAACATTAGCAATCAACATCATTATAGTCCAACCCACCATCGTGAGCACTTATTATATGACGAATGAAAGTAAATCAAACAAAGAAATAGTAAAAATGTGAACGATGGTGTAAAACAAAAAATGAGTAAAGACGAAAAATCTGTAAAACAAAAATGTGTAAACAAAAAATTCAAAAGGAACTGAGGGCTGAGAATAGTTAGCATTGGTGGCTATCTCTCCCATGACTGAGTTGGAAGGAGGAGATCCGAAATAAGGAGCAATGTTGTCCACCAACAGAGGTAGTATTAGTACTGGCTGTTTTAAGCCCATGGAAGGGTTTGGTTTGTTGAATGTTGACCAACAATTTCTTATTTGGGCTCTCAGGTTTGTGAATCATCATGGCCCTTGAAGGAAAAGTTTCATGAATAATATAAGGGCCTTCCCATAGTGTTTGAAATTTAGTTTGTTCTGGCACATGTGTGGGATTCCAATACAGAACCTTATCGCCTGGTTGATATTTAACTTTCCTAACCCTTAGGTCATGACGTTGTTTGTTAAAGGCCTTGTGCAGTTTGGTAGATGATAGGGCAGCTAATCGATTTTCATCTAGCAAGTTAAGGTTCATCAACAGTTCTTTTGGTGCTAGATTAAGGTCAAGGTTGAGATCACATGCTGTAGATAGTGTACATAGCTCAACTTGAATAGGAAGCGTTGGAAGTTTACCGTACACTAACTCATAGGGAGAGTAGCCTATAAGGAGTTTCCATGTGGAGCGGTATGCCCAAAGAGCATCGTTCAATTTGGTGCTCCAGTCTCGCCTATATTTGCCAATGGTTCGTGTCAATATTTTCGTAATCTCCCTATTGGTGACTTCGGCTTGACCATTCGCTTGAGGGTGATATGGTGTAGTTAGCTTGTGTTTCACTCCTAAGCGTTGCATCAACTTTCGAAAATTCGCACCTGTAAAGTGTGTGCCATTGTCAGAAATAAGTGCACTAGGCACACCAAACCTGTTAACGATTTGTTGTTGAACAAATCGTGCAGTGGTAGATGATGTACAATCCATAATAGCGGTTGCTTCTGCCCACTTTGTGAAATAGTCAATAGCAACAACAATGTAGGCTTTTCCATTGGACATTGGTGTAATAGGCCCCATAAAATCAATTTCCCATATGTCGAAGGGTTCTAAAGGTTGAATCCATTGTTGTGGACCCTCCATTCTAGCAGTCATTCCCCCATCACGTTGGCAGTGTTCACAAGATTGGACGAAATGATGAGCATTCCGGAACAATGTAGGCCAATAATATCCTGCAAGCAAGATTTTAATGGCTGTTCATCTCCTAGTATAATGACCCCCACAAGGACCCTCATGAGCGTCTTGGAGAACTTGTAATTGATCTACATCGGGAACACACCATTGAACCAAGCCATCGGAGCATACCTTATAAAGATGCTCGTTGATTTCCATGAAATACTTGGTTCGGTGTAGAAACTACTATTTCTTTTTAACGTCCAACTCTTGTGGTGTTTCTTGTGTAAGTAGATAGGTAAAAATGCTACTATACCAATTTGTCTTTGTGGTTAATTGATTATTTACTACACCTACAAAGATGAATTCATCAAGAAAGTGATCAGAAAGCGGATATTCATCCTCTTTCTTGTTCCATCTTAACCGAGATAAATGATTAGCAACAACGTTCTCGGTGCCTTTACGATCTATCATTGTAAGATCGAACTCTTGTAAGATTACGAGCCATTGTATGATGCGAGGGCTCACCGTTGGTTTATTTAGCAGGAACTGAATTGCACTATGGTTTGTGTGTACAAATACCTTATAGCCCAATACATAGTGCCTAAACTTATCTGGTGCAAACACCACAACCATTAATTCCTTTTCTGTTGTGGTGTAGTTGAGTTGTGCACTAGCAATACTTTGACTTGCACAGTGAATGTAATAGGGTTGTTTCTAGTCATCTAACTGTGTAAGTACGGCTCCTAGAGCATATTTGGACGCATAAGTCATTATGTGGAATGGTTTGGACCAATCAGGAGCTTGTAGAATAGGTGTTTCTACAAGCTTCTGCTTCAAGGTTTGGAAAGCTAGTTCACATTCCTTGGTCCATTCAAAGGGTACGTCCTTTTTTGTTAGTTCAACCAATGATTTTGCAACCTTTGAAAAGTTCTCAATGAATTTTCTATAATAGCTAGTGTGTCCAAGGAATGATCAGATGTCTTTTACAGTTTTAGGTTGGCGCGTGATTCCTTGGATGACTTTAATCTTTTCGGGGTCTACCTCTATCCCTGTTTGTGAAATCTTATGCCCTAATACTACGTCTTCTTGGACCATTAAATGGCTTTTTTGCTAATTGAGCTGTAAATTGGTTTCAACACATCGTTTTAGTACTTGCTCTAATCGGTCCAATGCTTGATTGAAGTTTGCTCCATAGGTGGAGAAATCGTCCATGAATACCTCTACACCATTCCCTATTTGGTGTTGAAAGATACTTAGAACCAAACATTGAAATGTTGCAGGGGCATTGCACAAGCCAGATGGCATTTGTCTGTATGCGAATGTCCCCCAAGGACTTGTGAACGTAGTCTTGGCTTGGTCTTTTGGTGCTATTTGGATTTGGTTGTATTCACTGTACCTGTCCAGAAAACTATAGTAGCGATGCCCTGCAATGGTGTCTAAGACTTGGTCGATGAATGACAATGGAAAGTGGTCTTTGAATGTTGTCATGTTCAATGGCCTAAAGTCTATACATACTCTCCATTTACCTCCCTTTTTGGGCATAATGACTAAGGGACTAACCTATTCACTATCAGCAATGGGGTAAATGAACCCGGCTTTTAGAAGTTGTTCAATTTCTTCTTTAACTACTTCAGCTTTGGGTTTAGTTGCCTCTGCGGTTGTCGTTGAGGCTTCATGGAGGGGTCAATGTAAATTCTATGTTGGCATATCCTAGGATCTATTCCAGTTAATTCGAGATATAACCAAACAAAGGCTTTCGACCATTTGTTTACCATTTCCAGCAGTCTCTCTTTTTGGTGAGGAGCGAGCTTAGCATTAATAATTACCGATTTTCCATTTTTGAGAAATGTATACTCCATACCAGTGGGCAACGGTTTTAAGTCAAGGGGTTCTTGCTTAAAGTTGTTACGGATTTCCAACTTTCCCTAGTTGATACTTTCAATGTTGAGACGTGGAAGTTGGTGATGGACTTACTCTAATGTATCTATGCTATCAATGTAAGTGCAAGTCAAACCCTCAGTTGGTTCCATGCATATAGTTGAATTGCTCTCTTGGTCAGCTATCAGCCGTTGGGTGCTTTCCTGTCTTGTGGCTACTGTATACAGACATCTTTGTATGTTGGTTACTTGTGCACATTGGTTGCATGTAGGCAATGTTAAACGTTGTACAAACCAGGACTTTTGTACGCAATTACACCCTGTGTCATTGTATGCAATGCATGAAACTTTCTTCTTCTCGATCTTTCCAAATGTGTTTTCCTTTGATATTTCTAGGGAAAAATCACGTATTCCTAGGCGTACGTCAATTGTGCTTAACCATGCTCTTCCCATTATGATTGGGAAGGCCCCCTTCCTGTTGTTCACTTGAATTACTAGGAAGTTGGCTGGATACGACCACCTACAAACAGTGGTGACGATGTCCTCCACTAGTCCTAATGGGACAGTGATGGACTGGTCAGCCAGCTCTAAATGTATGTTACTCTTTTTCGGTGGAGGTAGGTTCCAAGCTTTATACATTTCTTGAGAGATTAAGTTGACACTAGAACTTGAATCCAAAAGAGCTTTGCACGGTTCATTCCCAGCGATTTGTAGATATATAAGAGGACTTCCAGGGACAAAAAATTTCCTAGGAAGGTGGTCAGCTTTAATCCAATCGGTGACGGCATGAGTCAACATGATCGTATGTGTTGGGCATGATTTTTGGTTTGAAGGGAGTTCCGAAGATTCGAATGATGGTGAGGCGTTTGGAGGATTAGCTGCTTGTGGTTGTAAGGACTTAGTTGAACTGTTGGTTCTAAAGAAAGGTCTCTTCTATGTGTGGTTGTTTGAACCAACAATAGATTGAGGATTAACAGCCCTTGTAGCGTTACATTGCTGCAGCTGGGTAGAGAGCTCACCCTGCATAGCTGGAGTAGGTGGTAATGGAGGTAAGGGTGGAAGAGATGTAGCCGGATGAGAAGGATAGTTCGTTTGTGGAACATCACCCCTAGGAGAAGGAGTTCTATAGTATTCTTGGGCTTGATAGTGAGGCTGAGAAGTGACGTGATTAGTAGAGTCACGTGGAGAGATCGGCTGCTGCACGTAGTATCCATATGGGTCAGGCTGATGGTAAGGGTACTGTTGACGTGGTGGTGGCATTCCCCACGATTGTGGGTGTTGCCATTGTTGATATTGCTCATTTGGTTATGGTGGAGTTCCACTTGGATAATACGTCAAGAGTTGGTGGAACTGCCTTGGGTTACCTTGAGGATAAGGTAACTTTTGGGGTGTTTGCCTTTTGTTTAATCATGGGTTGAGTATACACCCCAAATTCTTGCACATGTGAGATTACAGGGCAACATCCCTTAGGATGGTCATATTGGCATATCTCACATCCACCATCATTGTCTATATCCGAATCCACAACCTCTTTGATGATGGCCACTTTACCCTTACCTTTGTTACGTGCATATTCAGCTTCTCTCTTTTTTCTCTTTTCTCGATCACTACTTTGTTCCCTAGACTCCTCTACTATTTTAAGAACGGTTCGAAATTTATTATCTAAGGAGTCCCACATGTGATCTATCTTTGCTGATACTCCTGATGCAAATGTCTGAGTGGGCAAAGTTTTCTTATTTACCATCTCTTCGAGTGGTGACTCTTCTTCATTCTCACAAAATCTAACTCCCGGGGTTCGGAGGGAAGGATCTCTATTATATTCTTCCGCACTCTCTCTTTTCCTTAACTCACCTTCCTCTTTAGCAACTTGCTCCAACAATCTTTGTACTTGATGGGCCCTAAGCTCAGATAGCCTTCCTTGGGCATAAGTCCCAAGGGTTTTTCGCGTTTCGTGCTTAAGCCTATCTACGAAATGGCGTAGTTGTTTCCTCTACGAGTAACCATGGCCTGGGCAACAATGTAGCAATGCATAATATCGGCCCGTGGTAGCATCTAAGGGTTCATGTCCTCCTTGTTTCCATCCTTGGATTTGTTTTCGTAGGTTGGACACTTGGGAGTACGTTTGATACTTATCATTGAACAGTTCTAACATGGTACTCCATTGGCGAATGGACTCCGGTTCTAAGGACCGGTACTAGCTTTCCACTTCCTTGATTAGTGTCCGTGGAAACAACTTGAGTTTTTGCCATTCATTTTCTATGTTTTGCAAGGCACATGCATCGTGAAATGCTTGCAAATGATTTTGAGGATCAGCGTTGTATCCCCCTTCAAATCATGGGATATTGTTCATGTCCAATCTTTTGATCCTGCTGTCTTTCTGGTGCCTTGTTGGGATTCTAACAGTCTTAGTTATATCTAGCATACTTTGGGTAGCGAGTAGGGGTTCATCGTGATCGTATTCTCTATGATGTCTATGATGCCTATGTTGTTCCCTACTCTTCGTCCTTTCGCAGTGTGTTTTTCTAGAATGCCCTCGTCCCCTTTCTCGACTGTTTTGTCTATTATTCTTGTTTCGCCTACCATTATCCTCAGGGTCTTTCCCTTTGCGATTGCATTCTGATGTTGAAGGAGAGGGGAAAGGAGATGATGGAGGTGAAGAGGGAGGAGGAGCGTCACCATGATGGTGCCTGCTTCCTTCTCTCCGGTGGTCGTGGCCTCGATCGCGGTTACGATTAGAATGTCCATCTTTGTCATGTGTTTGTGTTCCTTTTTCAAACCCTTTGTGTCCGTCGATACTAGAATCCGGGTTATGGATAGTTGAGTGAAGATTCTGATACACAACCCCTTGATTGAAGTCAACGGGAGGAACATCATTGTGTGAAAGACCTCCTGAGACAGGTTCACCACCCTCATTTTCACCTATGACATATGGGACATCCAACGACCACTTCCCATTCATAGATTTATGATGTCTCTCCTGTTGTAAGTCCCTTTGACGTTGTGCCTCTATGGGTTGATACTCTCTCGAGTTGTGTTCATGCATAACGTACTCTGCCTGTAAGTGATGCGTACCAATTCGTGTGAGAGCACGAAAAAGCATGCTTGGGACTAAACGATCGGGAGGTAACACTATGTTACTTTCTAAATTACGCCAATGTAGTTGTTCATCTTGGTGGAGGATAAAGATAAAGTTTGGTATATACTCATTGGGATGAACGTATACCACACGAAACTATTGGGGCATTGGCGGGTCATCATGTGTACTACGCCTCCGATTGTTCGTTGTGTCAGGCCTAGGCAGTGAAACACTCTCGTAAGAAGAAGGAGACATGATTAATTTATCAGTGTGCGACACTTTTCTCTTCTCTTTTCTAATAATTTTAAGATAACCAACCCTAAGGGTTCATTCCAACGATGGAAAGATTTCCGAAGTTTTATTTAGCGCACAAGGAACAAAGTCCCCGGTAACAGCACCAATGATGAGCGACGAGGTATCCCTACACTTAACCATATGAATACGAGTGTTCATGCACGATCCGGTTGAATTCCAAGGACTAAGTGCTTATGTACCTTTACAGAACAAGGACGGGTTAGTTAATTGTTGTCTATCCAGCTCACTTGTATAGCACAATTGTATGGTTAAGTAAACTTGAGGTATATGATTTTTATATATTTTCATGTTTTATGTCTTGGTGCTAAAAAGGGAGAAGTGAAATAATTAAGTAACTAATTTAATTTAACTAATCAACTATGCTCTAACTAGTCCTAACACCAACATCCATTTCCACTTGCCATACACATCCTGAACCAGTGTAGCACTATTGGGATTACCAAACGCTAATCGTTATTGGGATATCAAGTGTTCCACGCATGCTTGAAGTGGTTGTACTGAGTGTGCTTACTTGGGAGAATTAATAGGGTGAGAGAGAAAACATTAATTAACTACAAAAAGCATTAAATAACTGTAAATAACATGAAGGGTAAGAGATAATCTATTTTGAATACTGCAAGGGTTATCACAAAGTTCATTTTTATTTCCGGCCACAAGGTGTGCTCAGGTACACAATGCTCGAATGAAGATTTGTTCGCTTTATGACTCCTACTGTGGGCACGTAGAAATAATTCTAACTCTAAGAAGGGAAAAGTGCAAGAGTTTGGGTAAGGGACTAAGAGACTAATTAACCTATTGCAAAACCAAGTGCGCCTGCCTCTTATTTATAGGCGACGAGATAGGCTCTGACATTGCTTGGCAGGCTCCGATATCGTGGATGCGATATCGTGGCCCCGATATTGCGGTTCATCAAGTATGAACCTACTTTGATTGGAAAATAAGAGGTATTTCTACAAGATATTCTAATTTTAGTGGTAGCTCCTTTATACATGTGTCTTGAATCATGGTAATATATTTATTAGGGATGTTTGCCCTCCACAAGGCCTATCAAATAATATCTATAGGTTCTTTGTCGTATGTTTTTTCTAATTCAATCAAGATATATGTAGATTTTCTCTATGTTTTCTAAATTTTTTCATCAATTGTCATATCAAGAAAAAAGGTTCTTTAGTAGATCTCTTTGATATAAATCCAATTTTTTTTCCTAATACTATTGATTTAAGTCTAAGACACTGCTCTACAACTCTTTCCAAAGCATCATAATATGGCTCATTAGCTTGATCCCGGTATAGTTTGTACAATTTTGTACATCTCTTTTATTTTTGTAGATGAGAATCACAGTGCTTTTTCTCCAATTATTGGGCATTTTTCCATCCTTCAAAATTTTATTAAACAATTGTGTTAGCAAGGAAACTTATGTATTTTCTAGTGCTTTCCAAGTTTCTATAGGAATGTTATATAGTCCAATAGCTTTTTCTTTTTTTTATATCTTTGATAAGGCTATCTTCACCACAGAGAAGGAAAATTCATTAACCAAACCAAAATTTGGTTTTTCTTCTTAGATGTCTTCTTTTGGAAATTCTACATTTGATAATTCTTGAAAATAATTTTTCTACCTGTCCAAAATTTTATTGTCTTTTACCAAAATTCTTTTATCTGTCTCCTTGATGCATTTGATATGATCAATGTCCTTTCATTTCTTGTTTCTAATTTTTTCCAGTTTGTAAATAGATTTTTCTCCTTTATTTGTTCTTAATTTCTTATAGAAGCTATCCAAGCTTTATGTTTGACCTTGGTGACTGTTACTTTTACCTCTTTTTTGTCATTTTGTACATTAGTCTATTTTCTTGGTTTCCTCTTTGTTGCTATTCCTTAAAGCATTTTTTCTTGTTTTGGAAAACAAGTTGCCCTTTATCACTTCACCACCATATCTCCTTTGGGATGTATTTTTTGCCTTTTGTTTCACTCAACATATTTTTTTTTTCAATTTTCTAAATGCAACTTTCCATTTGGCTCTAAATTAAATTTGCAAAGCAATCCTAATTTCAGGTGCATTTTTGAAGCAATTGTTCTCTGAATAAGGTGATGTTTCTCTTGCTACCTTGATGGCTAAGGAACTAAAACAAGAAAAATTCTTGGTATGATGGCAGGACAATAATAATGATAAGGCTAGGTGGATTCTTGCAGACAAATTAAGATAGTTTGGTCTTGATCCTTCCTCCATAGAACAATAATGCTTTTTTGCAAGTGTTGGGGTCTGAAGTAGATGTTTTTCTCCAAAATGTAAAAGAGAAAACAAAAATAAAATTACAATTAGAAGTTGTTAGAGTTTGGTTTTATGTCATTGAGACAACTCTAATTACCCAAGGATCTTATGTCAGGGATTATAACTAAATGATTAAGTGAACTTACTATATTCATAAGTGGTTGCATAATGAACAAATATGCTTAAGAGTAAAAAACACTCAACATATGTTATTAATTGGGCACAACTTGTCATTTATAAATGGTGGTCTTACATAGCAGACCTTAATCATCCTTAGCCAACTCTTGTTGTTTGTACTCTGCATACAACCTTGTTGCTATAGCTTTATAGTTTCTTTCTTCTTCAATGTAACCTTCTAGATGATCTTTTGTTCCTATTGAGGAAATTGGATTAAGCTTACGATTGGTATTGCAGTGGACCTTCTTTTCCTATTGAGGAAACTAGATATTGACTCACTCTTAAGTCAACTTGGTACCTTCACTTCTTTGGCAAAGGATATTCGTAATGTCATGTTTGAACTTTGGGTCTACAATGATCTTGAGATGTTATGACCTACATTGATCGTAACTTGTATGGATTGTTATTGTTCATGCTGTCACTTTTCTTCAATTATACCTCTTATCTTTCATTCCATTCTTTTCCTTGTACTTGTATCTGATGCATATGCTTCTATGCAACCTTTTACTTCCTAACGGATTTTTCTTGTACAAGGGTTACGATGTTTTATAGTTTATGAGTCATGATCTTTTGGTAACATTGGTTAAGAAACTAATGATTGTATGAAATTAACTTACATGAAGTTTAACACTACCCTTCAAGTATTAGTTTTGTAACTTCACTTGATATTCTAGTCAAGAAATCAATGAGTATATTAAAATTATAAGTGTATAATTACCTCATAATGGCCAGTCATGAAGAATTATATGCATGTAAATGAAGTCCCCTTCATTCACGAGTTCATAGACAAAATGGCAAATGAGAATGTTTAAGCACTGGACAACTGACCATAGTTTATATATTACTGTCTCTTGATTAGAAGAAAGGATTAAATCATGGAGTTCCTATGACAAGAATTTCAAGAGTTTCATCTAGTTCTTTGAAAAGAGTACTTGCTAGTTGTGGCGGTGGCAGTGGTGCTTTGTCTTGAGCTGCAGCTACTAGAGAATCTGACCCTTTTGATGATTCTAGTGTTGATTTGGGAGTAGGTAGAGGATTGTCATGAATATCCTGTACAACGTCAAAAATGGTGACATCTGTTTAAGTTTCAGGTCTAGTTAATTGAAGTACTGGTTGCTGTTGACTAATTTGAAGCTTTAGTGTTTCAATCTCTTGCTTCAGCTTTTCAATTTTAGATAGCTATGCCAATAATTTACTTTCTTTTGCAATATAGTTTTGTCTAAATTCTTGAGTTGTGGCTTCTGTAGCATGCGTACAATCTTTTGACTCTTTGATATTTATCAGCATAGCAATTTGATCTGCTACGAGTTCCTGGTTGGTGCTATGAAGAGCTTTGTTTTCCTCTTTTAGTGTAAAATTTTTCATCTTTAAATCTTTAATCCACTCTTGATGCTGCTTTTTGATTTCTGAAAGCTTGGCTTGCAGATTAGTGGGTGCAAAAGTCTTCAATTGTTCAAGGAGTATCACTTGTAGCCTGATATGCTCATTGTTATCCTGAACTGTTGCTGCAAATTGCTTGAAATAATCTTTGACTTTGTCATACTTGCTATGCTGCACTTGCATCATAGTTTCACATTCTTCCTTTTCTCTCTTGTTCAAAGAAAGTCTCTTTAAGGCCCTCTGCGATTTCTTCTTTCTTGTGTTATTGCACTTGTTTGAATGCTACATAATGTATCATGGACTCAATGTAAAGATATACACCAGAATGTTGGCCTTTCTTGATCCCAACTAGTATTTAACACCTTCGTAAGTAGCCTCTTCAAGATCTTTTACCCAAATTTTCAAAACATTCTCCTAAAAATCCTTATGCATCTTCCCTTCATAAGCATAGGGAATCCCAATGTTAGGCAAATAAATTTGAGACCCTATTATCTTATAATATCTATGGTGACTATGTCAACACAAGCTGTAATAGTATGGGTCAAACTAGGAAAATTTAACAATTCCTTATTGTCCTCTAAGGCAAAATAATTAGGAGTTTTAACCCCAGCAAAGTGCTCATCATCAACATCATCAGTATAAGTAGGGGTTAGGATGAAGAACTTATCTCCTAGATGCTTTTCATTGTCATGTTATTTAGACTGATGTGGAAAAGGGCTATCTTTGTTCTTCTTTGATGTCCTGCAACTAACCTTAACCTTCTAGATTTTTTTCCTGTTGGAGCTTGTGGCTGTTGTAGATGTCATTATACACTTTGGGTTGCACCTGGGATTGGCTTGTGATGTCTGCATAACCTGAATGGTCATGATGGCTATTGTGGTTATGATTGAGGTAGATTGTTAGAGAGTAATTCATACATTATCTTAACTTTTAACAATTTAAATGAGTTAAATCTCCATTCCATAAAAGTTGTAATTGTTTAAGGAGTCTGTAAAGCTGATTCGTAAATCAACAAAGTCTATTTGTAATCAAATTGAATCGAACTGTCAAGAAATATTGGTTAATCAGTAAAGTCTATTTTATAATCAAGTTGAATCAAACCGTCAAGAAACATTGGTTTACGGAAGGTAATTTGTAAGACTTGTATTCTTACAAATTTGTAAGCATAGTTGTATTAAGTTATGTCGGTTTGTGTTGGAGTCATGACTCTTTGTCAAGTTAAAGTATGACTAGTGTCAAGTTGTAAGTTGCAGAAAATGTGAGGAAGAAAAAGAAGAAGTACAGGTAACAGGTGAGCAACAACCTGTTCCAACCAAAAGGTTGAAAGAATTATTTCTGTATTGCGAGTTGCAAATTGCAGTTCCAATAAATCAAAAATTTTGAATTATCAATTCTCACAAATCATTTGTTGCTTTTACCTTCTTAGAAATAGTAGAGTTTAACATGGTATCAAAGCAAGGGGAAGGTAAAAAGTGGGTCAGGAAAAGAACTTTACGAAGAAGAAACATGAGAATATAGATGAACTTACAAATTCCATGCATAATATGTCATTAAAGGAGGAAGATAAGAACATCCTAAGATCTTTGGTGAATAAGATTGCCGTAACAGATACACAGAAGCTTACAATGAAGAGTTACAAGACTTGACATAGAGAATGAGAATAATTTTGTGCACAAGTCGATTGCAGCATGTAATCTCCAATCCAAATTTTAGACTTGATGTTGACTGGAAAAAGGATCAAAATGATATGGCCTCAAGTGTTTACTTTATGAGTGTTTCTGAGGAAGTATTCCACTTGATTTATGCTATAGAAACAACTGTAAAAATTTGGGAGTATCTATATTAGATGCTTGTTAGCCTGGATCAGGCTAGGAAGGATCATCTATTCCTTAAGTTGAGAATAATGAAAATGGGTATAGATCAAAAGCTGACAGACTTTATCAAGGATATGAAATCAATCATATTTGAACTAAAATGTGAAAGTGATAAAGTTAATGATGAAGAAAGAGTAAATTGCTTATTAAGGGAATTACTTGAATAATACAAAGGTTTTACCCAAGCTTGGGATGCACTAGGAGAAACACTAGTTTTCCAACCTTGATAGCTTGGGACTTTGGTTACCGAAAACTAAGATGGAGGTTGAACAGAAAACAGATAACACAGAATAAGTCATGTATGCTCCAAAAAATAAGCAAGGAAGACAATGGATGTCCACCTCATTTAATAGGAGGAATTAAGGTCTGATAATCAAATTAGAGTACAAAAAGGTTGCTTTATATGTGGTAGAAAGAGTCACGAACTTAAGGATTGTTGGTTCAATATAAAAAATCCTAGATTTGCTGTAGTCCAGAAAAGATTTATGAAGAGAAGAATGGCAATACAGAACTAGCAAAGAAATGAAAATAATAGTAACTACTGAAGGAATGAAGCTAATCTACTAGAGAACAAAGTAGTTTTAATAATAAAAGATATCACAATTCAAGACTCAAGTTGTTTCCAATGGTACACTTTAACATTGGCTTCTATGGAAATGTAACTTCATTAGGAGGAGCTAAGTACTTTATGACCTGTATTGATGACTTCAATTGTAAAGTGTGGATATATATTATTAAGTCCAAGAGTAAAGAATCAAGACCTTTAAGGAATTTAAGGCCTTGGTGGAAAAACAAATTAGTCTTTCAATCATGAAGTTACGAATTGATAATGGGACAAAATATACAAGCAGAGTGTTTCAAGAATACGTCAAGGGAGAAGGAATTATTCATCAGAAGACTGTTCCTTACTTTCCAGA
Source organism: Gnetum montanum (assembly GCA_015680685.1). NCBI lineage: Eukaryota > Viridiplantae > Streptophyta > Gnetopsida > Gnetales > Gnetaceae > Gnetum > Gnetum montanum. The sequence continues at coordinate 500,956 of MNCI01012423.1, read as the reverse complement.
ACAAAATGGAGTTGCAGAGCAAAAGAACATAACCATTGGAGGGATGGTTTGATGTATGTTTGTCCAATCTAAACTTGATAATGCTTTTTTGGGAAGAAGCTATGCAGATAACTATCCATATTATCAATAGGTGTCCCACAATGTATTTATAGTTTGTATGTCCAAATACTATTTGGAATGGTTGTAAGCCTAAACTTATGCATTTGTGTGTGTTTGGGTGTTCAGTCCTAAGGCAAGGGAGGTATATTGAAGTCATACGAAAGGATAGTGTATTTGGGATCTAGAACTTGAGAAGCTGGTTGTTACAAGGGATGTAACATTTAATGAAGAAGAATTATTAGAAGAAAGCAGAAGCTGTAAAAATGAACATAATTCTTATGAAGATATGGTCAATGAGAATAATCCTAGACCAAAATCTTATGATCAAGGCTATGATCTCAAGAAAGGTTTATGAACCAAAGTAATAACAAGGTCATAAGCACACCGACATCCAATAGTGAAGATTATCTTGTAGAAGATGCAAGTGCTAATGAAGAAAGAAGAAATATAGCACTAAAGAGGTCTAGAGAATGGGAACAAGACATTAAGAGTGTAGGTCATTGGGCTAATGTAGATGTAAATGAATTGATACTTATGGGAAGTCAATACTAGGAACTACATGGTAATGATATCATTGCTAATGTTTCAATATCAAGAAAAGAGATCCAAAAGATTGTGGTAGACACATTCACTATGGAGCATTAGACAAAGGCAATGGAGGCCGAAATAGCCGTGATGGAAAAAGAGGAGTTTGGAAATTACTTCCATGTCCTACAAATTTGCAATCTTTTAAAAGTTGGTGGGTCTTTTTGACTAAGCTTAGGAAAGATGGAACATTGGACAACTACAAAGCTTGGCTAGTGGCTAAAGGTTTTTCCCAAGTAAAAGGTATAGACTACGAGTAGACATTTGTACACACTGGTTATATGGTTACCTTGTAAATAATAATCTCCTTATTTTCCAAGATGAAGTGGAAATCCATCAAATTGATGTTAAGTTAGCTTTCTTATATGCAGAATTACAAGAAGAAATATACATGGAGCAACTACAAGGATTCGTAAGAGATGAGAAATTGGTGTGTAAGTTACAAAAAGCAATTTATGGGTTAAAATAAGCTCCTAGAGTTTGGTATCAAAAGATTGATAAATTCTTAATCAACTATGGATTCATTAAATCACAAAAGATAGTAATCTATATGTCTTGAGAGATACTAAAACCTTACAAATGGTGCTTGCCTTCCATGTGGATGATATCGTCATAGTAGCAAGGGAACATAAGACTATGGAGCATATCAAGCATTAGTTATCGTTATGATTTTACATTTCTGACCTAGGATTGACACATTATTATCTGGGCATGGAAATAAATTAGAGGGGTGGCATTTACTAGAAAAATACAATAGGCTAAATTGGAAGGAATTCCATTTTCCTATGACACTTGTCTTTAAGATAAATGTTGAAGAAGAATCAATAGATCCAGCCCAGCCAAATCATTGATGCCTTCATGTATCTTACAAATACAAGGCTTGACATTCAGTATGCAGTTAATCAATTAGTGGTGGCAATGCACAATGCAAATCATCAACACATGTAGGCAACATTCTTGATCTTAAGATATCTTAAGAACATGTTCTTGTATGGACTTGTGTTTGTAAGTACTTGAATAACGATTATGGAAGTATATGTAGATGCTGATTGGGGAGGTGATACTCTTGATAGAAGCTCAAGAACAAGGTTCCTGATTCAAGTTTATGGCAATCCTATTAGTTGGAAAAGTAGTAAAAAGAGAATAGTGTCACTATCCCCGATGGAAACAGAATAGTGGGCAGTACAAGAGATAGTTTAAGATGCAATGTGGATCGAGCAACTCCTAACAGAAATTGGTGTTAATGTGCCAAAACCAATTACAATCCACTGTGACAATCAAGCAGTAACTAAGGTAATACCAAACCTGGTGTACCATGATAAAAGTAAACATAGTGAGATAAGTGTGCACTTTGTCAAACACAAGTATCAGGAAAAGTTCATGGATATTCATTCTATTTTAACGAAAATCCACAAGGCAAATGGTTTTGTGAAGGCCCTAGCCAAGCAATAGTTTTAAGGTTTTCAAGATCATATTTCCATGAGACCACTTCATCACAGTATGAAGTAATGAGGAGAGGAGCATGAAGTTATAAAAAGGTGTAAAATATAAATATTAGAGTAGGTGCCCTCCAATACTCTGGTCTTAACTCAAACACGTCATACTACTTACAAAAGGCATATACCATGTTAAAAAGACAAAGTATGAATTAAGGACTGTTAGAGAGTAATTCATACATTGTCTTAACTCATAACAATTTAAACGAATTAAGTCTCCACTTCATAAAAGTCGTAAGTGGTTAATGAGTCTGTAAAGCTGATTCGTGAATGAACAAAAGTCTATTCATAATCAAGTTTAGTCAAATCATAAAGAAATATTGGTTTATGAGGTATAATTTGTAATACTTGTATTCTTACGAATTCATAAACCTAGTTTTGTTAATTTGTGTCGGTTTGTGTTGGAGTCATGACTCTTTATGAAGTTAAAGTATGGCTAGTGCCAAGTTGTAGGTTGCAGAAAACATGAAGAAGAAAAAGAAGAAGTACAAGTAATAGGTGAGCAACAACCTGTTCTGACCAAAAGGCTTGAAGAATTATTTTTGTATACATTATCCAAAGAATTGCAAGTTGCATATTGCAGTTGCAATAAATCAAATATTTTGAATTATTTGTTACTTTTACCTTCTTAAGAATAGTAAACTTTAATGTAGACTTTGACATAGTAACCTTCTAGTTCTGTAGATTTGTGATCTTAATCTTTGAAAGCACGATTAGAATCAACATCCAGGTTGGAAAATCTAACGGAACTATGGAATTGAAAAATTTCTTGCCAATGATAGTCAACAAGCTTCCAAACCCAAATCTGCTAGATGTGCCCTCCTTTATATTCGTAAGGGCTTTATAAAAATTGTGAATAGCAAACCGCAGCCAACTGCACCTAACCTTTCAGATATGAACATAGTAGAAACCTGTCAAAATACTCCATTGGATTGTTGTTTGATAGTTTGAATAGTCCATCCAATTATTATAAACACCAACATTTATCCAAATAGTTATCCTGTTGTTAAGGAATTCCTGATTTGAAATGAAGGCTGTGACAAGCAAATCCTTATTTACAACATTCATGGCTACTAGCAATAGGTAGAGAATTTTACCCTTGATGACATATCCAATGACTTCTTCGTTAATGGGAACATTCACAGACATACCTTTGTGGAAGATTTCAAGCATGCCATTGTGGTATGACTTCATGGTCTTTAGCATGTCTGTGTTAGAAATCAGGTGTGAAGCTGGGCATCACATATCCTTCTATGCCAACTGCTGCGAGTTGATTGTGGACCTCTGGTTCTTCCATTAACTCTAGATAATTCATGTTGAATATTAGAGCACGCTTGACTTTGGGTTTCCCTCTTAGCAGAATGATAGGCAGAGGCATAAATGCTTCTTTTCCGAACAGAATTGCCTCAAAGTTGTACTTCTTTTTTGGACTCATCTTTGTTGTAGATGCAAGCTTGAGAGTTGAAGGATTTTCCAGTGTTTTTGTGCACTAGTTCCGGTCACAAATGTTTGCCCTAATTTTGCTCTTCATTGCAAATGCTCTTTGTTGAATTTGATTTGGGAATTTTAATTTCTTTTGAACTCATGTCATCTTTTATATGATATTATTATTTGTCATAAACACAAAGGGTGTGTAGGGCTTGGGTATTGTAGATGGAGTTCTTTACAAAACATATTGCCTTTCATGTTATTGTTACCCATAGCAATTACAATAATGAGTTAAAGAGAACATTACTCAATATAACTGATAACAATGAGGTGTAAGCCTTGTGGTAATACTTTTAATTTGGTAACTCCGAGTTATGGGTTTGATTTTGGTGGGTAACACTGTGGTATAAATTTCTTAATTGACTATATATCTTCAGGATAAATATTGTTAAAAAATGTTTTGGGTTCTAACACCTCTTACTCAGTTTAACTCATTTTGATGGTCATTGTAACATGATGGATTTGGATGTGAAAAATTAGGGCCATAAGGCTTTGGTTGAGTGAACTTGTTATTTGGCCCAAGTTATGTATTCCATGGCTTGTTCATTGTCATTAATAATACTTACGAGGTTGAATGTTACGTTGACATTGTTGCTGCCTTTGTTGGTTGGGGTTGTTTTGCTGCATTGTATTGGGCTTCTCTTGGTTTTGTATGAGATTGTAGATAGTATCCAACTTTTCTTCCATCCTTCTAAGTACATATACAACTTATTCCAGTTGATGCTCTAGAAGTGGATTTTGCCTCTAGTTAATTGGTTGATTTTCAATTGTTGTAAGATGTTGGAGTGATTCGTTGATTGTAGTTCTTGAGCACATCAGTTGTTCACAAACCTTCTCCATATCTTTCAAGGTTTCTTTCGCACTTTTTACCTTTCTACCAATGATCTTCTTGCTTGCACTAATCTATACACAAGATTTCTTCTCCATTTTATAATATCCCATTTCAATGATTTTAGTTAGTTAGGTACTGTTGTACCAATTAACTGTCTCTTATTAGTGGGACTCTATGTTTAATTGTCATTTAGCTAATTTTCGGATCACAACTTTTTTTGACCACAACCTTATTCTGATATCATGTTAGGTTCGGTTTTACGTCACAACCTTATTCTGATATCATGTTAGAGTTTGGTTTTACGTCATTAAGACAACTCTTTTTCTCCAAAGATCTTGTCTCAGGATTATAACTGAATGATTAAGTGAACTTAACATAGTCGTAAGTGGTTGCATAACAGACATATATGTTTTAAGAGTAAAACACACTTAACATGTGTTACGAAATGGGTACATAATTGTTGGTCTTACATAGGAGACTTTAGTCAATCTTAGCCAACTCTTGGTCATCTGTGTGTATGAGCTTGCTGTTACAGCTCTGTAGCTTCTTTCTCCTTGAACGTAACCTTTCGGAGAATCTTCTATTACTATTAAGGAAACTGGATCTTGACTCACTCGAGTCAACTTGGTACCTTCACTTCTATGGCAAAGGATACTCATAATGTCATCTTTGACCTCTGGGTCTATGATGATCTTGGCATGTTACGACCTAGACTGATTGTAACCTGCATGGATTTTTGGTGCCCATGCTGTTGGTTTTCTTTGATTATACTTCTGTCCTTTTGTTCCATTCTTTTTGTTGTATTTATATATTATATATATGCTTCTATGTAACCCTTCACTTCCTTACGAATTTATCTTGTAGAAGGGTACATTTTCTAATTTACGAGTCACAATCTTTTGTTAAATTGGTTACAAAACTAATGATTGTATGAGATTTACTTACATGAATTTCAACAGAGGCTAAATAATGACATTGGAGAGGGCTACAACCCCCATTATATTGTGAGGAAATTGATGTTACGTTTTCTTTTTTGGACATGACCCTTCATTTTTTTACTAAATAATTAACAGAAAAGGAAGCAGGCATCGAGCATCATTAAAAGTAATAAAAGTGAGAGTGTGAACAACCTTGTGAGTATTTGACGGTTATATTATGTTTTACAAGTCTTGGGATGCCTGTATGTTAGGAAACTGGACACGTCCTAAATAAGTTTGATGATGTGAAGGCTTTTTGGAAACACTACAAAGATGCATTGGGAATGTAAAGTCTCAAATCGTAAAGAATTCTATTGGGAACTAACATATTGATAGCAGTTGTTATCATACTAAAATAATAGACAAATATATAAAAAATACTTAAATGGCACGAAAATTTTGTATTGGCAGTTTTAACCTTAAAAACAGTCAAACAGATTAATTGAAGGCAAAATTGAGTGCTGCAAACAAGAAAAAGAAGTGCCAAAATAAAGCATGGCTCCACGTAATATGAGAACAATGAACTTTATATAAAGGAGGATGTGTTGCAATTAATAAATTTTGGATTCCTGTGTTTAAAGTTTTCTTGCACAAATATGAGTTACTTAGTAATTTCTAAGACATGCTATATCGCTATGCAGCTATTCTACTAAATGTCCAATAGAATTAATAAGTTTGAGACATGAAATTATATGTCTGAAATGAAAAGGCCCATGCTAACTGCAGCATGTTTGCAGTCTCCTGCATGACCTGGTATATCCATTTCTCTTGCTTCATGTGTTTGTCATCGTGCTTTTCAACATGACATTTATCTCTATCAGCATTGATTCTTTTGCAGTCACCACCATCATCATTTCCCTGCAGAGTTATTGAAGTCTATAAGATCTCAGGGTCACTTAGTTGACAAATTTATTCAACAAGATTCGGCAGTCACCACCATCATCATTTCCCTGCAGAGTTATTGAAGTCTATAAGATCTCAGGGTCACTTAGTTGACAAATTTATTCAACAAGATTCGGGAGTAGGGGAAAATGCTAGATGATTGGAGGATAAGCACTATAATATCTATCTACAAGGACAAGGGACACATTCAAAATTGTGGGAACTACAAATGCATCAAGCTTATGAGTCACACAATGAAATTATGGGAAAGAGTTATAGAATAACATTTAAGGTAAGAATCAACTGTTGCTGAAAATTAGTTTGGTTTTATGTTTAGATGATCAACAATTAAAGCTATTTTCTTGCTAAGATAATTGATGGAGAAATTTGTGTAAAAAAGAAATTGCATATGATTTTATTGATTTGGAAATAGCTTATGGTAGAGTCCTTGGAGAGATTATTTGATCAATATTAAAGAGGGAGAATATTTTTTTTAGGTACATAAGACTAATCAATATATGGATGATTGAGCCACAACTTGAGTTCACATTGTCTTATGGAGAGACTATGGACTTCTCCAAGGTAGGGCTTCATTAAGGATTTGCTCTAAGCTTCTATTTATTTATTGTTATTATGTATGATCTGACTAAAGAAATTTAGGACGATACACCTTGGTGTATGCTATTTGTAGATGATATTGTATTGGTGGATAACTCTAAGAAAGCTTTGGCTATGAAAATGGAGACTTGGAGAACTACACACAAATCAAAAGGGTTGAGGATTTGTAGAAGAAAAATTGACTACATGGAGTGCAGTTTTGGTGGAACAGATGGTATCATACATATAAAGATTAAAATTCAAATTCAAAAGAATTGCTCAGAGTAAGCAATTTAATTTCTTGGGATCACTTTTTAAAATGAATGGTGAGATTAACAATGATGTGACAAACAGAGTTAAAGTTGGATGGATGAAATAATGGGAAGCCAATAGTATGCTTTATGATAAAAGAATCTTTGCTAGCTTGAAGGGAAAATACTACGTAATTACTATTAAATATGTGATGTTTTATTGTGTGGAATGCTGACCTATCAAAAAGCATTAGGCCAAACATGTGCATATGGTAGAGATGCGAATGCTAAGGTGGATGTTGAGTGTTACTAGGACAGATCAAATCAACTATCTTGTTAAGAGAAGTTTAAGACTAGCACTTATCGCCGTGAAGATTGCGGAAAGTTGTCTTAGATGGTTTGGTCATCTGTTGAGAAGATTAGAGAGTGCACTTGTTAGAATACGTTGCTTTATTAAAGTTGAGAGGAAACAACAAATAGGTCCCTAAACAAACTTGGTTTGCAATAATAAAGAAAGATATCCACGATTTATGTATTAATGCTACTTTTGCTCTTAATAGAAGTGAATTGTGGAAAAGAATTCATATATGTAACCCCATGTAGTTTGATATATTTTGAGGATGATGATGATGATGATGTTGTCCCTCCAAACATTGGCCTTGCAACCATGTTAGCATGTCAACATCTTTTCTGCTCCTGTTTTCTATCATGCATACAATCTCTGCCATGCCCTGCAAATCTCGGCTATGCTCTGGAAACTCTGCAAGGAATTGTGATGTGGTCGTACCCCAAGGTGTTTGCAGATGTCTCCATCTTTGGAATATTTGAAATGTAAGAATTTCTGGCAGAATGCATCCCTGTGAAACACAGGTTATTATAATCCAAAGTTCTATCTAGTGAGGCATTGCAAATGTTGAGTTTGCTTCTGAATTGAAATAGAATGTAACTTGTTCTACCAAAAATAAAATAAAGTCTGGAGTTAATCGATTATTCCCCCCTTTAATATTCAGATTATCCTAGTGTCTGAACTGAAATCATTCGGAACTGGTCCAGTGGTAAACCAAATAACAATAGCTACTTTTTTCCTTTCCCAACAATGGATGATATCCCTAGTTTCATAACATGGATTGAGATTGGAGGAATCTTTGCATCATTTTTGCCATAGAAGCTACACAGTGTCGATGCTTCTTTGCTGAGTTGTTCTCACACAAGTGTCACCACATCAAACTGAATTTAAATGTGGAAGAAAGAAACACAATGCAGGTTAATGGAATGACAACTAATGTAATTCAGATAATTACAGAACTCAGAATCCAAACATTAATTATCAACGATAGAACAGGGCATACAATTATTCTATTTGTACCCAATCAGGTCATCTGTCGAAAGACTGTTAGCTTAATCTAAAAAAATCTATGTTCTGTTGCCTTTACAAGTATTATTTTTGTTAACTTTTTTCTTTGAACACCTCATTCTTAGCTAATTTTAATTAATCAATCAGTTAGTTCCTTTTTTCATTTCATTTCAAGTGTTTTAAGATTCTTCATGAAACTCCCTAGTGATGCTTTATTTTTTAATTTGATTTCCATTTAAAACTTGATAATTATGTCATGAGCTCTTGGTTCATAATGTATAATAGCTTCAAAATCATTGGAAACATGTTTTTAATATTAAAATTTTTCCTTCTGTAATAATAAGATCTTCCGGGATCAATACTATTTGATGGGGTGTTTTTCAATTTTGACCACTGGACTCTGTATATCAACTCAAAAGATGGAAACATTCATGGTAACAGT
>MNCI01012423.1:466445-491878 GCA_015680685.1 Gnetum montanum | reverse complement strand
GGGGGGGGGGGGGGGGGGGGGGGAAGAGGAAATTTGGGAGAGGGCGGGAATGTTTTCACTCGCATTCGAGGGCACAAGGTGGGCACAGGCGGACGTGGAGACACAGGCGGACGCGGGTACGTAGACCGGCGATGGCCTCGCTTTGAGGGAAGCTCGTGAGGAAAGGCAGGCGGTCTTGTTGGTTGCGCTAATAGGCCTCGGGGAGTTTGAAACCTGCTCGTGCAAGGGTTTGGTGATGAGGCTAAAGGTTGGTCACCTGGCGGTTGGCACCCTGGAACGGTTAGAACGCAGCTTGCTCGGCAAGTTCATGTCGGAGGGCGTGCGGCCACAGATGGACTTGATTCGACGATGGTCCGGTTGGTTTGGGGGCTGGACACGGTGACGGTCAAAAGCTTGGTTGATGACCGTCTCTTGTTTTGCTTCGACTTGGCGACGGACAGGGAGCGCATCCTGGTGGAAGGGCCTTGGTTTTATGGGGCATGGGGGTTGGCGCTGGCGCCTTGGCACCCGAGGGTGCACCGAGATAAGGGTCCTTTTGAGCTGGCACCAGTTTGGGTGCGACTACATGGTCTACCCCTTGAATATTGGTCAGCGGACTTTCTGAAATCGTTGGTCGATCTCTTTGGCGAGTTTATAAAATTTGACCCGTTCACTGCGGGGATGGATCGTTTGGGTTTTGTGAGGTTCTGTGTATGGCGATCCTTGCGCTCTGAGGACTGCGTGGATGAAATCGTGTTGGACACAGACTTAGGGGACGAAAGGATCCGAGTACAGTTTGAAAACCTACCGCCTGCGGCCTCGACCTCGCATGAGGGCATCATTGGCGGGGTCGACCATGCGAAACAGGGCTGCCCAACACCCGGGCTCGAAGAAGGTGGCTGGAAGCTCATTGGAAAGAAGGGATGGGTGGCAAAAAAGGGCTTGACGGAACCCGCAGGGGTGTCGCGGGTCGGGGTTGGGGCTGCCCTCGGCCAGGGTTCAGCCAAGGGCAACAACAACGTGGTTCCTCCTGGCCTTGGCGGGCCGGGGGGAGGGACATTCGGGGCTTGTCGGGGAGGGGGACCTATGGCTACAGGCCCAGACAACCGGCCAAGCAAACATGGCGTAGCTTCGTGTGGCGCTTCGTTTGGTTCGGACGCCCGGGCGGGCTGCGCTAGCTCGCCCAACACCCCCAAGATGAGGGGGGTGGGCACATCGCGGGTGGGGCTAGAGCTATCGTTGTTGAGCGACTAGATCACCACTAGTAGGGGCTTGTCGCGGCCCAAAATGCCCGATGTTGTTTGGGGAGTGCCACGCGAGAAGGGGGTTGATGTAACCTGGACGTCGCCCAAGGTTGGACGTCCTGATAGCGCCCACACCCGGAAAACGACCACTCAACTAGATATCGACTTGGAAGTGCAACGCACACTCTGGGAGGTTTATCATAGACGCTTGTCTGTTTCTCCATGAAGATTCTGTCCTGGAATTGTTGGGGACAGGGTACCCCGTATAAGAGAAATACCTTGAAAAGAATGGTGCGCACCGAGGGGTGCGACGTGGTGTGTCTCCGAGAGACAAAATTACGACAGCCGGAAAATCAGGCTTTACATTGGGAGGGATGGTGCAGTCACCTGGTGCCTAGCCAAGGACGGGCTGGCGGTCTCGTTGTCCTCACCAGGACTGCCTTGTCCCTGCTCGATGCATCAGATTGGAGCATCACAGTGCACCTGCCGGGACTGAACATCTGGGTCCCCAATGTTTACGGGGCCCAGGTGTGGCAAGACCGCATCTGGGAGTTATCCCGGGTGGTGGAGCTGATAACCCACGGGTCCAGATGGCTCCTCATTGGGGACTGTAACCAATGGTTATACCAGTGGGACAAGTTCGGGGATTCGGCATCGGAGCCCCTGGGGGCACAAGAGTGCATGGACCTAATGTGCCGTATGGACCTCATAGACTTGGAGATTGAGGGATGCAAGTACACATGGAGCAATAGGCAGCAGGGAGCTGCCCAGGTGCAATGCTGCATCGACAGGGTCTAGGTCAACTCGGCGTTGATGTTGGAATGGGAGGTCCACGGCTGCGGTCGGGACCGTGTGGCCTCGGATCATAGAGCCATCGTCTGTCACCTGATGACAGACGTTTCCAGGGCCCCACGCCCGTTCAGATTCGAAAGAACCTGGCTAACTAAGCCATGGCTGGGTGAGCTTGTGCAGTCTATCTGTTCAAGGTATAATGATACGTAGGAATTGCGTGATTTCCTCAAGAACGGCCTGCGGACACTCAAACGTCAAATCAAGGCCCTAGCCGCGAAGGACAAGTACAGCTTCAAGGGGTATAGGACACAACTGCAATCACACCTACAGGACACCTAGAACCAACAAGAGCGTGGCACCAATTTCGCTCAAGAGGAACTCGCCCTCTTAGCGGAGCTGTAGACCTTAGACTAGGAAGAGGAGGAATACTGGTGTCAAAGAGCTCGGATACAGTGGCTCAAGGTTGGCAACAGACATACGAAATTCTTCTTTGCCGCTGCTAAGGCACACCGGGGGACCTGCCACCAATTGCAGCGCCTGATTCACGGCCTGGGTAATGGGGAATAGCCTAACTCATCTTATGGCCTGGACACCCTGTTGCACTACTGGCAGTAGATCTGGAAATGGCAAAACATGGACCCCATCTCCCTCTCTATTCCGCAGATCCTCACCCCATCTGACAACTAGCGCCTCATGCAACCTTTCTGCCGTGCCGAACTCCATGCCGCTATGCAGGCAATGCCGGTGGATAAAGCCCCAGGACCGGATGGGTGGCCCATCGAATTCTTCCGCGAATTCGAAGATTTGATTGGGCAGAATCTGCTTGATGCCTTTAACCGGATGCTGGCCTGGCAATAGGTTCATAAGGAAATCAACTGCTCCCGCGTGGTCCTGCTCCCGAAGACGGCCAACCCCACATCTCTAGGACATTTTCGCCCCATTGGAGTTTGTAACTCCCTCCTGAGACTTTTCTCGCGGATGGTGGTTGCCAGGATGGTGCCCCTCATGCCACGTCTGGTCGGGCAGCATTAGGCTGGGTTCGTCAAAGGTCGTCATCTCTAGGATCAAGTGCTGCTCCTACAGGAAATCTAGCACTCTCTCAAAATTGCCAGATTCCCCAGACTTTGCATCAAATTAGATATCACAAAGGCTTATGACTTTGTAAGCTGGACCACCCTCAGGACTGTAATGCAGGCAAAAGGGTTTACGAAACCGTTCGTGGACTTGTGCCTCCGGATTCAAAAGGGAGGACGTTACTCGCTAGACATTGACGGCCACCTCTGGGGCTTCCAAGGCACGGGTCGTGGGCTGCGCCAAGGAGACCCCCTGTCCCTACTCCTTTTCCTCTTGGTGATGGACCCCTGCACAAATATTGCGCAGAGGAAGGTGTCCATGGTCTAGACATCCACGGAATCAGATGCTTAACTGCCCACTACGCTGACGATATGATGATCTTCACCCATGCCGCTGTGCCCCAAGCTTGGGCGCTCCTGTGGGCAATGGACAGGATGAAGAGGGCAAGTCCGCGATATACCTAACCCATACCCACCCCAGTGTCCGCACTAAGATCATCCAGATCTTGGGGATTCTCCCGGGGAGCGAGGAGGACACATACCTGGGAATGCCAATGCACAACTGGCACCAACAGCGAACCTTGCAGGTGCTCATAATGAAACTTCAAACGCGCATGGCTCACTGGACGAACAGGTTCCTGTCCCGCAAAGGGAAGATCATGCTAGTGACTACTATGCTGGTTGCCATGGTGAGATTCGTCGCCTCCATGGCCACACTGCCTTCTGGTGTCATGCAAAAAATTGACGCGATCACTCGTGATTTCGTGTGGTCTGGGGGTAAGGGCGGATAGAAGATGCACCTGGTTTCTTGGGAGAAGACCGCACGCCCCCGCTAGGCAAGCGGTGTCGGCATCCTTCCATTTGCCGTCGAGGCCGCCTTGGGTAGGCAGTGGCTTCTCCATAGAATTTCCACACTGTCCGATGACCCCCCAGTGGGTGCAACTCCTAGTATGGAAATACCGACCCTGGGAGGCTACTGCGTTTGACTCCCTGGTTTGGCGCCAACTCTGTGCACACGTCCACACCCTCACCCACGAAGACGAGATCGCATTGCACCCCCGTGAACTGCTCAACTGCCAATTCTCAGAGGATCCTCGTTGGAAGTGCCTATGGAAAGGCCGCTTGTCGGAAAGAATCAAGGCTTTTGGGTGGTTGGTCCTGAATGAGGCGCTTCCCGTACGGATGCGTTTGCAGGCACATGTCATGCACATTAACACCATCTGCCCGATGTGCAATCAACGTGATGAGACGCACCAACACTTCGTGCATGAGTACCACGTCGCTAGGAACTTCTGGAGTACGGCCGGCCTCCCCCCGCTCAAATGTTATGGCGATTCGCCTTATGGACCCTCTGGCGTGCCAAGAATGATCGGGTCTTCAGAGGGATAGCTATCCCTTCACTAGCCGCGTTGGTTCACCAGTTCAGAAGATCGTGGGACGAAATTACTGCACTAATGGGACCGCGCGCCTGTCTCGAGCCGCCAGCTACCAACATTCAAAAACAAACTAATCTCTAATAGATGGTTTTGCGGATGGGTTGGACTACCTTGCTTCAACGCATCGCGGCGGACCCGGAGATGGACGTCCAGCCATTCTATACAAACTGGAATGGGTTGTACATGGTGTTTCACGGACCCCAAATCCAGGTGATGGTTGACGCTTTGGCTGAGGCGATTGGTGCCCTTGCAACGGGGGACCTGATTCTCCCTGTGGTTCGGTCCCAAGCGGACGCCGTCGAGTTCTTCCAGGGCTCCATTCCTCGGACAGCCAGCGGCCACATCTGGGGTTCGGCCCTCTTGCTAGCCTGGCGGGCCACGGCCGTGATGGTGGAGCGTTACTTCATTCAGTCAGGTTCCCACCACAGACTCAACGGGGTGCACTTCATGTTTCTCAAGCACATACGCGCCGAGACTCCTATTAACCTCCCCCACTTCCTCTGGGAGTCTCTGCAACGACGTTGGCTTGGCCGACACCCGGGGGTGATCCGTGCTCTTTGGCGGCTTAGCACTCCGGTTCTGCCGCTCCGGCTGTCGCTCAGGCCTACGCTGGTGTATCAAAGGTGAAGGGGGAGTAGTGGTCATCTAGTGGGGGGTGATGCGGTCTCGGCTGAGCTTGCGGTTGTGTCCTCCCGGGACCTTGTGGGTGGGGGTTGCGTGCGAGGCGGGCTGGCCTAGGCCTCACTACGGGACTCGTCGGTTGCAGATGCTGACCCCAGAGCGATCATGACTGGGCAGGCGAGCAATGACAAGGGTCGGTTCAGGTTGCTGGGGGAGCACTTTTTGGGAACTAGACCCTACCCCTGTACTCTTACAGCTAGATGCTGCAATGGATTGAGAGCGTCATCCGCGACCACATGACAGGTATTGCCCGGATAATTGAAGAGAATCGCCGTTGCCTGGCTGCTGGCCCGGGCACGCAGTTCTTGGACCTCCAAACCCTCGAGGAGAGTCGGAGCTCTAACCATGACCACGCCAAAAGCCCCTAACGTGGGGTGGGGCGTTGGGACATGCCCGGCTTAGTCCAAAATACTGTTTCAAGGTCCGGGGTTGGGACCTTTCACCTGCTAATGGGGATGCCCTCATGNCCCCCCCCCCCCCCGCCGCCCAAAAAAAAAAAACATCAATAAGTTGTGGGCCTCATCGTTGGTTATGATAAATTTATAGCCAGTAATTAAGATAGGAGGGAATATATCTTAAGATACACCATGATGGTATTTTTGAAAGTAATAAAGGACAAAACATAAGAAAAGGCACATTTTGATGGCTTTAGCATAAGGCATGTACGTTCTTTTTTGTCACAATGTATATAACACTGTAAAAGATTGTTGAATGCTTTCTGTTGGTGCTTGCTTTAACATATGTAACCCAGTCCATGATGCAAGGCACTGAAGGACCACATAGTCACTTAACTATAGTTACATTATGCTATTAGCAATAGGTGTTTTTGTGTCTAATGCAATTTACATTTTGTGGAGTAGATTTAAGTTGCTGTTTGAAGAAAGCATTGAATACAAAGCTCATGGATTTCGAGATAATGTTGCTCAAATTATCGTACTGGAGGTATACAACCTTGAAAATCTGTGAATTTGTTATGACAGTCTTGTTCATGTTATCTAATTCTATGTATTTTGTTTATTCTGTAAAATTTTTATTTATTTTTATTGTTGTTTCAAAAGCCGATTCTCAAAGACAAGGCTGCAACTGGAGCATTGCATAATGAAAGCAGGTTTTTCCAGCTTGTTTTGTAATGGACTCTGACAATAATGCAATCACTTTATATCTTAATATGGAAAGATGCCAGGAAAGCACACGTTGGCAAATTCTATTTTCATTAACATTACAATTCAAGTATTTATGTTGTTGATCTGCTCTACCTTTCAAAATTAATTTGCTTTTCTTTTTTGTTCTTAAGTAAAGCGACCAAATTGTAAATCACAGGTATATGAGTCAAATTCATAGCTTGAATTTCACAAATTAAATTCGTACCGAGTTTGAAACTAATTAAACATTTTAATTTATGGGATGTAAATAGCCTGAAGATCCTAAAATAGTTACCAAAATGTCACAGCAGATATTTGTTGAATTGCAACAGTAATTGAATAATTGAATAGGGACCATCATTTGGAGTGATGGCAAGGTGCTTGTTTCTCAAGGTGAAGACTTTGGTTTGAGCCTAGGCATAGCCACTTGAAGAGATTAGGCTTTTGCTCATTTACCAACCCTCCTGGGACCCCATTTAGCGGGATGAGCACTGTGGCTGCAAACAATTGTGAATATGCACTATGGGTTCCATTATTTGGAGTAAAAGAATCATTTATTTGAATCTCTTCACAGAGACCAATCTTTCAATTCCTTTTCTTGCACTTTATCTCTTGCTTTATTTAGTATTTGAAGGCTGTAGAATTGGCTTAATAGAGACCTTGATTTTCCTACCAACAATATTGAAGCTAGATATTTACAGGTAGTCACTGGGTCACTGGTTTCTGCACAGAATTCAGATCGACTCAATTCAACTTAGGAATGGGCCTCTTTTTTAACACATTAGGGGCCAGTGCAATTAGTCATTTCATGAGTGTATTGTGGCTGTTTACTAGTGTGCGTGTTTGTATCAAGCATATGGAAGTCCCTAACAGTTCAATTTTAAACATGTGTAATAATGCATGTTGTCACACAGCATAACTTTCAGGATCGCACCCTATGGTCATTTATAAGCATGCTGAAATACTTGTACCCAGTGCATCGAATACTTGCTTTTGGAACGATGCATTGTAGTGCAAGAACAAGAAGTTGGCTGTGTTTGCATGGAATTAGAACCAGTTGACAGATAGGAAAGAGCAACAAATGAAGCATTTTGCATAGCAACAACATCTTGTGGACTATTGTTTGAAAAGTTATTTGATTTTGTGGTATCCTTTCATTGCATTGCAATGCTCTTTCTTAACTCATATAGCATCCTTCTTTTGCTAATTAATTTTAACCACTGTTTCAGAACTTGGATTTAGCATGAAGTTGTTGGACGATTTTGGGCTTGATCTTGGGCAAGAATTCCTGAGCTTGAAATGAGTTCCATAATGGAATTCTTAAAACTATGTGTATTTTATGTTCAAACTTGTTAAGATAGAAAATCAAGAAACTTGTTAGTTGATCAAATCCAGACTATGCAATCACTGGATGTGATTTGCCAAGTTAAAGAACAATGATTGCAATTGTGTTGATATCAATGCTTTTCTGCCATTGGGGTATACAGAATTTAAATAGTTATTGTTTGTATTTACTGCTAGTTATGTAATACTTTAGATTTTATTGAAAATATTGTAGTGTTGCAGATTTGCATTAGCCATGTCGATTTGAGGGTCCTAATCTAATGGGAATGTTAGTCCTAATCTAATGGGAGCGTTAGTAGCAAGAGTTAAGTAGGGTATGAAATGGGAAGTAAACCATGGATTTCAATACTGATTTTGGAGAAATTTGAGAATGCCGAGATTTTCAACAGTGTTTCTAAAACGTTTTTGGTCACTTGCGGTGCACAGTACTTGCTCAATTGGGATATTGTCAGTAGACCGAAGCAGAGTGGGGGCCTTGGGATTACCAGGTTTGAAGACTACATCTTGGCAGGCTAGTCCAAATTTATTCAATGACTTGAAGGGCGAGAAGACACATCTTGGGTCAAGATTATGGTGAGCAAATATACTCCCTGGCATTACCAATCGGGGGATTCTCTACTGTGGAAGACATTGTGTAATCATCGTCATATTATTAGTATGATTCAAGTTTAGCCCTCCTGCAAAACCAAGGGGCTGTTTGTTGTTAAGTATGACTCTATTGCGAATTGGAATGTCATATGGAGGGGGAGGCTTCATGAGAAGATTAAGATGTTTGGTTGGCTCTTCCAATAGGGAGAGGATTTGTCAGTTGGCTTCTCCAATGGGAGGTGATCTTGGCCAAGGCTTTCTTACTAAGGAAAGGTGGGTTGATTGATGACACCTGCATTCTCTATAATGACAATGGGCCTGAGACCACTTTTCATCTTATTTATGATTGTCAATTTGCCTGGCGTGTTTGAGATTGCTGTGGAGTTATAGTCACCCGCACAATTGGTGGCAATTAAGTATAGACCATCATTGCTTGGATTGTTTGGAAACTAGGTAAACATCACCTTTGAAGGATTGTTGCAGGTGCCATGGGAGTTATGTTGACTTTTGAGCTTGATGTTGGGCCTTTTTGTGATGACAAAGACCTTTGAGACTTGCTTATTGCTGTTGGCTGGGATAGTCTCTTGCCACTGCTGCAGATGAAGAGAGATTTCCGAGACAACCAATTTTCTTGTGTTGGAGGTAGGACAGGATGAACTTTAGAAGGGTTTTAGGCTCTAACAGCAGAAGCCATTGCTAGGTACCTTGGGGTTCCTGCAGTTGGAAAGGTTATTTTGCCAACAACTAGAGGGTTAAAAAGATGTAAGAAATTGCATGCAGCAAATGGAGGCCATCTTAAGAGACATGATTACGGTTTAGGTTAAGGCAGATGCTAGCATGAGAAACTTTGAAGCTAGGGTGAAGTAGGATGTAGATGAATATGAGGGCAAAGATCCTTAAGGCTAACAAAGATCTGGAAGTGTGCCTTAAGTATGAAGTGCAGAAGAGAAGATAGATTGGGGTTTGGATTCTTTGGAAATAAGGGTGTAAGAAGCTCTAGGAAGAGACTGCTAGGGTCTAGGAGGAATGGGAATAAGTGCGTAAGAAGCTCTAGGAAGAGGCTGCTAGGGTTTAGGAGGAATGTCACAAATAGTAAGAGTTGGACTCGTAAAGATAATGGAAACATGAAACCAAGAGGTGCCAAGTTGAGGTAGAGGATAGAACAATGGTTGAGGAGGGAGTGCGAAGGGGAAATAAGGAGGTTTGCTAAAGAGTAGAGACACTTGTGTAAGAACTCAAAGGGCATGATTTTCCACACACTGATTTGACAATGGCAAATGGGCATATCTTGATTTAGGCATTAATCGACATGCCACTAGCCATTGTATTAGAGTTTGGCTTAAGTGCTAGGTGATGGGTCTTCACCTTGACAAGACCTGCCATGTCACCCCTAATGATAGGAATATGTTGTAGGTGGAGCTCCAATTTTGTAATGAGTCTTTCAATCTTATAAAACTAATGGGGAGAGGGAAATTGTGGATCACATAGATACGGTGGGAAGGCCCAACTCAACCTGCTCTGTTCTGCTTTATCCTTGATCCTTGATGTGAAGTTAACTTTTTTCTTCGTTGTATTTTTGTTTGTGGGATTTGCTGTTGGGATTTATGGACTTGTTAGGGCATTTCCTTGTGTTTATGGGAGACTGGATCTGGGTGTGTAATTACCCACCCTATTTTGTCTGTCCCTCTTGATGTGAACTGCCTATTTCTTGTCTTTTGGCTTAGAGGAATGTCTCACCCTGTAGACTCTCTTATGTATATAATACATCTCATTCTATTCTCAAAAGAAAAAAAGAAAAAAAGGAAAAAGAAGAAGAAGAAGTGATTCTAGAGAAACTCAAGAAGACTTTCAGATCACCATGTTTTCCAAAATAAAAAACATCATAGATGACCGATAAAACCAATGTGGTAAAAGAGGATTTATCATGAAAAAGGATTATGGATCTTCACAAGAAAATTTTAATCATAAATGACATTTTTCCTTACCAAAATCCAATGAAGAAATTTGGCATGCTAGGAGAACAAGTATGAAGTTGCATTTGTTTGGATACTATGTGTATATTGTTTCATGGTATTAAATGAGTAATATGGTTAAAAGCTAGTACTGTCCCATTATTGTTCTAAGAGAGAAGTCTTTTGAAATTTTATGTCTCTTTATTGTTCTAAGAGAGATAAATCTTTTGAATTTTTATGCTCTCATGTATTTGAACAGAGTAGGATTTTAATTAACTTGGTAATGTTAAATCCTTTTCAATTTTGGATATTTTGTCTATGGAAACCCAATAGTTAGAAAGATCACTATAGAAATATCTAGAAATGTACTAAAGTTCAAACTTTTGGCTTGGATCTTAACATTTGGGATGAAGGAGTTTTAAAGAAAATTTTTGTAGAAAAATTGCTGAAATAAAATCATGGAAAGAAAACAAAAAAGAAAAATTAAAAACAACACACTAGGATTTATGTGAAAAACCCCAATGGGATGAACCATGGGAAAGCAATGTAGAGCTCTTGTATTAAAGCAAACTAGAGCAAATTAGGTTCCAAGGACGATAGACATTCAAGCCCCAGCACATACAAGCAATCTTCTTTTATAGCCCTCATAAAGGTTTCTATGATGCTTTAGAACTCTTGGAAATTACTTTTTCAAATATATCTAGAACCTTCTAGATTCCCCTTTACATCATAAAGATAACATTACAAAAAGTAACTTTAAATTTTATAGAGTAGGGGGGCAATGCTTTGACCCGAGCAGCAACATCACTAGCAAAGGGATCCTTGGACTGTACCCACTACTATCAAAACCTGGGGCCAACAAACCTTGAGAAACCTAACCAAACACCCATGGGAGAAATGACAAATAGTACAACTCATATTGGGAAGGGCAGGGTTTTGCAACATTAGGAAGGCTGTGCTTGCTTGTGTACCTTATTTAGAATGCCTCTTTCTTGCTTCGAAGGCGGGAACCCTACAACCTGCTCTAACATTTTGAATCTGTCTTCCTATTGGTCTTGCATCAGTTGGAACATGTGATGCATCTTGTTAGGATGTATTGTATGAAGCTTTTACCTAATGTACTTGTAGAGGTCTTCCTAGGAGGTTTCTTTCTTAATTCCCAGAACTACGTAGGGTAGTTCCCCACGCAAAGCCACATCCTAGCATTAAAATGAAACATCTTTAGCTAGCGTTCCTTCATGTTCCTCTCCTCTAGGAGTTCCTTCGCTCTCTTGAACACCTCAACATGTTCCTCCTATATTTGCAGCTCTTCTTTGATTTCCTATTTGAGGCATTCCTCTAGGATGCTCTATTGGACTGCTCCCTTTATCTCCACTTGCTTGTGCTACTCCTGCTCCTACTCCTATTCCTGTTGCTCGTGGTCCAACCTTTGTTGCTCTTGCATTGCTCCTCCTCTTGCTCCCTTTGCAACCTTTCCTCTCACCAGATGCGGCCCTCCATTTCCATGACTTGCTTATGCAATTTTGTCTTCAACTCGCTTTTGAGTTCTTGCTGAATGGCTCTCTCACGGTCACAAATCTAGTGCTGAAGATGCTCCTCCGACCACTTGTTTGATCTCTCTTACGTCTGGGAAACCGTAGACCTAAACGAGGGCAAGAGCTACCCTACAGCCATAGGACCATGCCCCTTGTTGATACCTTGTTTGATGTAAGAAATCTGCATGACCCTCAAGGGGCCAATTGGCGATGTTAGGTCTAGTGGCTTCATGGCACATCATAAGGCCAAGATGAGCTCGGAGTGCCTACCCTAGCAACGTTGATGGAGGATTTCTAGGAAGAACCTTGGTCAGTTCACTGGCCTGTTGAGTTTAAGGAATAATGTTCACCTTATAGCTTGGAAGAATTCTTGGTTTGCACAAAAAAATGTTCAACCTAATCCACTGCAGCTTGCTAGAGAGGGAGAATCCAAGAGCGATAAACTTGGCCACTCAAAGTTTGGGGCAGCTTCATTGGAAAGAAAGTAGCTTCATCTTGAAAACCTTTGGATGGTGAGGAGGATAACCTCCCTAGCCTATGGCAGTGCAAGGTAGTCGGCAATGGCCTCATCCATTAGTATAATATGCACAGCTCAGGTTGTGGCATCATTCTCCCACTGGGAAAAGAAGCTTGAATCTTGCAGGTCAGGCTCCACTTGTATTGCTAACAATAGCTTCTCCCGCCCAACCTTAGTTTGACCACCAAACTATGGATGATATACAGTAGAAAAAATTAACTTTGTCCCTAAAATTTTCTAAAGGGACCTCCAAAAATGACTAGGAAACTTGAAGTCCCTATCACTAACAATATTCAAAGGAATTCCATGCAACTTCACAACATGCTAGAAAAACAAATTTGCAATATGAGATGTTTCACTCATCTTTTTGCATAGAATGAAGTGTGCCATCTTGGAAAATCTATCCACCGCCACAAAGATAGCATCGTTCCCACTTTTAGTCTTCGAAGTCCCACTCATAAAATCCATTGACACACTTTCCAAAGACCTTTGGGAATTGGCAAAGGCATATAATGTTCATCAACTCCTTTACCTCCCTTGAATTTTTGACATGGCAAACACTCCTTCACAAATTTGGAGACTTCCAAAGCCATTCTAGGCCAAAAATAGTGTTTACCCACAAGCTCCAATGTCTTATCTCTACTCATGTGACCTACCATGCCACCACAATGTTTTTCAACCAAAATCTTTTTCCTAAAATCATAGTTGGGAATACAAACCTTCCCATTCTTGAACAATCGTTCATTTTAAATATCACAGTCCCTCCATTGGTCTATCCTACTCAACAAAGGCTCTTTGAAGCATCTCCAAACCTGCCCAAAATCTGAATCACGTTCATACAAATTAACAAAATCGTTAAATCGTTCATACTTTTCACATGAGGCATGCTAAATTCCACTACATGCACCCTAGACAATGCATTTGCTACCACATTGGCTTTTCCACTTTTGCACTTGAGCAGAAAATTAAACTCCTATAATTGTGCCACCCACTTCATGTGTTTGGCACTCAACTTCTTTTGGGAATTGGGAAATTAAAGTGCTTTGTGGTCGGTCATCAAAGTGAACTCCTTTGGCAACAAATAATGCCTCCAATGCTTGATTGCTCGAAGAATAGCATACTATTCCTTCTCATATATGATATATTTCAGCCTTGACTCATTTAACTTCTCTGAAAAGAAAGCAACATGTCTACCTTCTTGTGAAAGCACCCCTCCAATGGCAAGTCCACTTGCATCCACCTCCCCCTGAAAAAGTTTATGAAAATCTGACATTACAAGCATTGATTCACTACTTATTTTTGCCTTCAATAAGTCAAAGCTCCTTTGGGTCGCATCACCCCACCTAAAATCTTGAATCTTCTTAAGCAAGGCAAACATAGGCCATAATATACCAAAAGAACTTGATCAAGATTGGCTGCAAATATCACGAATTTGTTAATGTGATAAAATTTAGATAATTTTGCTATAAGATGGTGATGGATATTTGCCTCAATCACAGGAGAACAAATAGCACAGAAAACCACAAGGATATGCAAGTCTCCAACACAAACATGTTTGCCTTCATTGCATGAGAATACCCCAAGAATAATGATATTCAGGCCATTGACAAAAAGCATTAAATAATAATTCCAGCTAAACCAAGAAATGATCTTACCTCCCCAACATTTTTAGGGGTTACCCAATCTCTAATGGCCTTCACCTTGGTCACTGCGATCCAAACCTGAGTTTTAGAAATCACATGTCCCAAATATATGATCTCCCTCTTGAAGAAGTGACTCTTATTCACATTGATCACTAAATGTGCCTTCTCTAACTTAAGACACTCTCCTCAAGTGATCTCATTAGAGCTATACACCAAAATATCATCAAAGAAGACAATACGACACTTACCAATCAAATCCTTGAGGACATCATGCATCAGCCTCATGAATGTAGCAAGGGCATTTGTGAGCCTAAGTGGCATAACCAACCACTCAAACAATTCATCTGGTGTCTTAAAAGCGGTCTTTCACTCATCACTAGGCTTGATCCCAATTTGATGGTATCCACTCTTCAAATCAATTTTGCTAAGAGCCTCTACATTGGTAAGAACATCAAGGATATTATATATCCTTCGAATAGAAAACATGTACCTCACTGTTATCATGTTCACAACCCTAGAATCAATGCAAATTCTCCATCCTTCATTGTCCCTCTTTGGCACAAGCATTGCTAGAACTACACAAGGAGAAATCGACTCCCTCACAAAGTCATTTGCAAGTAACTCCTCTACTTGCCTTTGCAATTTAGCCCGCTAATTTGGTGTCATCTAGTAAGCCCTCTCATTTGGAATGGTAGCACCAAGGATGAAATCAATTTGGTGTTGAACATTCCTCATTGGTGGTAATTGATCCAATTGCCCTTGAACACCTTAGGAAATTGTTGCTTCAAGCCTAGCACACCTATTGGAAGTTCTACCTACACAACATCATGGTTAGAAGCAATAGTTGATACAATCACAAAACCAAAACTAGCCTCATCATGTTCCTTAATGTATTCTCTCTCTTCCAAAATAAAAAATAAAAAAAATAAAGGAAGCATTAAGTGAGCTTTGCTGCCTTGCTTGTTGAGCTATCATAGGAATCAACTCATGGATTCCATCCATTCTATGTACACTCCACACATTTCTTGCTCTATCAAATTGAGCACCATTACAATGAAAACTCTTGTTGATATGCCATCTTAGTTTGTTCATATTCCTCCTAGTTTACTTTAGCTTGATGGAATAGTTCACAAAATTCAATGTAAAATTCTTTGACATCTTTGTCTCCTTGTCTAAGGAATTTAAGCTTTATAATTATCTCTTGTCTCTACTGAGATTGTTCAAATTTCTATATCAACTTGTATTTCATCAAATACCAATCCCTGATAGGTTGACCATTTTTCCCACCAAGTTGAAGCTATACCTTTAAGTCTAGATTCAGCAATTGGTACCCTTAATTGATTTTTTTTTTTGAAAAAGGTTAGGCTGGGTTAAATTAAATAAAAGAATATATACAAATAGGACCTAGATCCAAAAAACAAGGGAGACAAACCCCCCTCCCCCCTAGGGAGAAGTACCCCCGAAACATAAGCCATATGCACTGGGGACCCACCCCAATCCCAAAAATGAGGCTTAATCAATAATACAAAATGGTCCACTGAAAGTGGCCCTATTGCGAAACTACTTGTTTTATTGGGACCATTAAAAAAGAGGGAAACTAGTTTAGCAAGAGAAAAATCAAAACCCAAAAATAAACCAAAATCGCCAAACCATGCACAGGCCAACAAATAGTAGTAGCATGGGCCCCTCAATCATGTTGGGTCAGACTAGAGTAGGCACATCTAGGTTGCACCTTGGAGTGGACCCTGTCGAGGATCTCCTGTTGGTGTTGTGAAGCCATAAAAGCAGCAACCTCTTGGAACTAAAGGAATTCCTCTTCCTTCCTTTGCTGCACCTCTAGAGGTTGATTTTTTGTCTTGTCAAGGTGGAAACCAACAGCAACTGGGTCGATGTAGCAGCGCAAGGTAGCCTAGGCCACACTCCCATTGATATCCATAACCATATAGGGGCAACACCCTTATTGTAGCTAGCGACTAGCTTCTGATTTGTAGGCTTGGTTCAACCTAGTGCTCATCTATTGTTCTTCCAGGAGAGCCCTAGCCCACTGTGTTTCGGCTACTTTTACAAAAAGCTTCCTATCCTCTTCCTCTTTGAGGATTTCTGCCCGAATCTCCCTACTTAGCTCCTCATCCATCTCCAACTAGATGGTAGCCTCCCATCATTCATGTTAGCGGCATTGTTCTTTAGCTACCTCCCTATCTTTGAGGTGTTTTGTTTGGGCCCTAGCCTTGACATCCAGGGCTTGCTGTAAAATTATAGCCTCCCACCAAACTCTCTCTTCCTCTTTGACCCTAGCTTCGATGTTTGTCACTATTTGGTGAAGTTTCTCTTCAAACTTTGCCAGCATCTCTTGGCATAAGGTTTCAGCCTCCAACAACAGCTCATTCACCTCCCAAGGACAAGCAAAGGATGATTTACTAGAAACCCCCAGAGTTGGCGCTGAAGATGAAGAAGCTTCTTCTAACGAGCATCATTGACCATAATGCCTATAAATTGGACAAAGTGATCTAGATGAATCAAGGGCTGCACAACCTGCCAAAGGGCCAAAATAAGGCCAGAGTGTTGTCCCCTCTACTCATAGCACAATGACACCAAGAAAAACTTGGGATTATTGATTGGTGTGGCAATCTTCATGCACTGCTAAAAAGCAAAATGTGCCCCTTGTAGTTTCTAGATGTTGCCAGATTGCACGAAGTAGCAATCAACAAGCTTAGCCACCTCCTATCAAAGGGAGGTAGCACAAATTGTAGGACTTGCCCACTAGTAGTTTTGGGGATAGGGCTTGAAAGAAGCCCTCAGCATCTTGCAAACCCTACCCAATATGAAGAATAAGCTCACTTGTCACCAACACTCCAAAGTAGTTCATCAACGCTTCCTTAGTCAAATTGATATGAACCCTCCTAAAAGTTGTAGAAGTCCTTCCCCCTCCCGGCATTGCTTGTAGAAACTAGCATTCGAGAGCTTTGGTTCACCCACGAGAACCAAAAGGAGATCGACCTAGCCCATCTCCATCACAATGTTGCATAGCTCCTGCTTCTGCTAACATTCCTCTGCCTTTGGTTCAAACGTTAGCATGACCCCCATGAAGGTCGTTGCATTGACCCACAATCTACGTGAAAAAAAAGCTATATGTGTTGGGGAAGTAGGCAACATAGCTCTAAAAATTCCAAATGTTCCATAGAATGGTCATTGCAAAGGAGTTGTTTGAGACTTGCATGGTTGGGTTAGTGCCTGCAGCCTCCCAGACCACTAGGTTGTATGGGGAACATAGAAGGAGATGTAGGGTGGATTCCTTGCATGCATTACAAAATGGACAACTGTCGTTATTAATGATCCTTGCACCTTGAGCCTTGTTTGAACCAGCAAGGCACCATGGGTAATCAACCATGCAAAGCATTTAATTTTTTTGGGAAGTTGTCCCTTCCACATGCACCGATTTAAATTTGATTGTGTCTCTAGGCTATAGTCCCATCATTCCCCCCAAGAGAAGCATAGTAGCATGAGAGAAAATATTCCGCCAAACATGGAAATCCCTGGGCATGGCCACCCATGATGTGTGCCAATTGCAGCTTACTCCCAGAATCCTGCATAAGCCGATTAATGACGTTTTGGTGTCCCATTAGGAGGACGTCTTCAAATTTTTGTACCCTTAGGCCTCCTGCCAATTTGGGCTTGGTCATTGTGTCCCAGCACACTAGGTGCAAGTGATTCCCTTCTTTACCCCATGACCAGTCAAAGTTTGTGATGATCTAGTTGATTCTATTGATCAACCACACAAGTGGAGTGGCAACTGAAGCTGCATAGTAGGAAATGGCTAACAAAATAGAGGTGGCCTGAAGGATCTTACCTTTACGCATCAAAAATCAAGCAATCCAATGCCCCACTCAAGATATGTGGTGTTGAATCAGGCAAGTCCAAGTTGATAGTCTATTCCAAGCAAACATGGGAATGCTAAAATAAGAATTGTGCCTTGTACCTGGTAAAATCCCTAGAGACTAACACACTTGCCGACAAATCGTTTCCTCTGTGCGGAAGAAATACACTACTAAATTCCCCCAATTTGGTTGTAGACCAATTTCCTAAGCCATCTGGTGCAAGGCACAATTAATGGCCAAAGCTTGAGGCACAACAGGTTGGGTCATGATGATGGTACCATCAACGTAGTGTTCAATGATGTAGGTGGTGCCTGCATTGCTGAGACCTCAAACACCCTCCCTACAATAAGATTTCATGGTATCCATTACAATGCTAAAAAGGTAACGAGATAAAGGGTCACCTTGACGTAACATCTAGTGGGGGAGGAAAACCCCCTAAAACATCCAAACAGATCAAAGGAACAAGCAATTGTCTTCTAGATGTTAATATAGAGATCCATAAAATGCTGATAAATCTCTTTTTTGAGCATGACCTCCCAGAGTGCCTTCCATTAGATGGTATCATAACCTTTAGTCATATCCAACTTAATGCACATACTAGGAAATTTAGTCCATTGGATGGAATGTATCACTTAGAGTAGGATAATTTGGTCTTGAATGAACTTGCCCTTTACAAAAGCAATTTGGTGGGGGCCCACCAGGGTGGCCATCAGGGGCTGAAGACAACGGACTAAAATTTTTCTAAAGACTCTGAGCAATGTATTGCAAACACCAATCAATCTATAGTGGGCCACTAGCATGGGATTAGGGACCTTTGGCAATAAGACAATCCTGGAGCAGTTGATCTCCTTTCAAACTTGTCCCCATTTTGGCATGATATTGAAGGTGTCCAGCATGTTTTGTCCCAAAACATCAAAGAATTCCCGAAAGAATTCAATGTGCCAGCCATTAGGGCCAGGGGCTATGGCAACCTTGAGAGAAGACATAGCAGTGGAAACCTCCATCATCAAAATGGGGGTAATGAGGGAGATATTGTCTGCATCGTTAGCAACCTTTCAAATCAAGATGGAGAGAGAGGAGGAATCTCCCACAAACCAGATTTCAGCCCAATAATTTTGTAGCTCTTGCACTATGTCCAAGGGCTCATATAAGCAGGTTGACCCTTTGAATATACTGTTAATCCTCTTGCTCTAACAATTTGCCCTAGCTGCAACAAAAAAGAACCAAGTATTTATATCGCCTTCCTTGAGCCAACACACTCTAAATCTTTCCTTCCAGTATTGTTCTTCCTCCTTAGCCAAACATTGAAGCTCCACCAGCAAGTTATGCTCTTCTGCTTCCAAGTGTTCCTTGTTTTCCTGCCTAGATTGGATTTCAGCCAATTGTTGCTGGAGTGTATTTTGGGTTCCTCGAAAGGAATATTTCTGAGCTGCCTGCAAACCTTTAATCCATTTCTTGAGGTTGTTAAGTCACTATTTGAGCAAATCCCTTGGATCGATAGGAGCTGAAGGGTATGTGGCTCACGTTTCTTCAACCAACTTACGTAACCACCCTTTGGACAGCCACACTCATTCAAACCGAAAAGGGGCCTACAAAGGCCTCCATAGGGGGAGGATCGAGCAGACCAAGGCACAATGATCTAAAGCCTGCCTTTCATGGCCCTAAACCAGAAACTCATATTTTGTGAGCAACTCAACATTGAGCTAGACCTTGTCAATGCAGGACATAACATGATCGTGGCCTCTCCTCCTATTGCTTTGGGTGAATTGGCAACCTTGAATCTCAAGATCCACCAAGTTATGTGATTGTATCAACTGTAGAAACTCTCGACTCCCAGGGGAGATCCGGTACAGTGCCAGTGCCAATCTTTTTCCACACATGTGATTGCTGATTGAAATCACCAACGATTAGCCAAGATCAATGATCGAGGATATGCCTTGCAACCCTGAGCATCTCTTGAAGCCTATCTCCCCAACATTGAGGCCTATAAAAATTCGTGATCCAAAGCCCCACCGCCAGGATGAACATGGTAAGGCTCCAGTCCGATTCATCCAACACATCAAAGGGGGTTCTGTATAATGTGGCCAAGCCTCCCACTCGTCCCCTGTAGTTCACAAAATGATATTACCAACCTTGCCATCACAATATATCATAGTTGGTGGTATTTAACTTGGTTTCTTGTAGACATATCGTTGAACAAATTTCTTATTGCACCAATTATTTAAGGGTATTTATTTTGTAAGGGGTACCTTGTCCCCTACAATTCCAAAAGAGGATCATGATGGTCTCCTCACAGTTTGTTTCTTGTAGACCTCTTTGAGGGTCTTTTGGGACCCGAAGTCAATGTCAAGTTGCATCTTTTTAATCTGCAACTATAGATTGGAGGACTTGCCAACCCACTTAGGCTCACCCACCACGAGGAAGCCCTGTGTAGCTTTTGTGAAAATTTTTCTAGCTATTGGGTAGAAAGGGAGCCTAGAGGTGCCTTGCATAGCCGAAACCCAATCTCCAAGCAGTGGAAGTTGATTCCCTAACAAGGCTGCATATGGACTTGCAGACTATTCTTCTATGATTGGTGATGTAGCAGAGGCTGTATGGGTGGCGATCCCCTCCCCACCCTCTATTGGTGGGCTCACATGTAGTTCTTTTGTAATAGGGGGAGAGGTTGAGGGTGCAAGGGAAACAATCCCTACTTCAACCCCTGTCTTAAGTTCCTCACAAAGACAAGGAAAGGAAATTTTTTTGGCTTTGGGGATGGAGAAGGCAATGGCGAAACCTTCCTCTTTTTCCCAACCAGCAACCAACCTCCCTCATCAAGATTCACTTTGGCCCCTTAGCCCCTTTTGGGGAGGCTTGAGGGCACACTTTGCATTCCTGTGTAGAGTGATTGGTTTTGCTGTAGGTCGCACCTGCCTTCTATTGCCCACGGGCTTCACAATTAGGTGTAGACTCCCTTAGTAGGACATTCTCGTATTCCACAGCCAACTGTTCCTCTCCTGAAGGCAGATCAAAGATAACTTCTTTCAGAAGGTTTTCAAGGGATAAGGATCCCCACATGCATAACAACACATATCCCATGCACTCTTTCATCATTGTATACTTAGTAAAGGAGATAAAACTCTCCAAGCTCTCTAGCAAAGATCCCAGAAAATCCTGCATCCAAAGTTCCCATGGAACTTCGGAAACTCACATCTAGACTAGAGCCCTAGAAAATAGCTTAGTTTCCCAGTGTACTAATAGGCGCCAATACATGAGAGTCAAGTCAAGTGCACCAAAAAACCAAGGCCCTCCCAATAGGGCCCAATGCATGTTTTTGAGAGACTTAAACACAAATAGGAGGAGGTCCCCTACGAGCAACCTCACCTAGACCCCATCCAAGGCCTAGGATGTAGCCACCCACCTCTTGATGAGGTCCAGTCTTGGCCAAGACCCAAAGGATGTGAAACAGCCAATGAGGCTTAACTCTATAGTGCAAAGACCCTCTTGTGGTAGTCCCTTAACCTGCAACCTCATGGTTGCGCCCTCCCACATGATGGCATCAACATCCCCAATGCTCGAGACCCAAACACCACCCCCTCCACTTGGGGCACCCTTTCCATCTCCTTGTTGTCTGCTCACCCCCTATCCACCAGCACCTAGTTTGCCATTGCCATGGTCCCCCCACGTTTCCACCCATGCCCCAAGAAGCATCATTGTTATCCTTGATGGCTCCCCCGCTCCTGCTCCTGCCCATCGCTTTGAAAAGTCCAAATTGGGTTCACCCTCAATTGATTTGGTACCTTTTCTAACTCAAAATGTTTGCCAAGTGCCTTTGGCCAACTTGCAAAAGCATTGATTCCATCCACACCATTGTAAGTTTGAAGCTCCACATAAGGAAGTTTTGCAGCATTCTTGAATGCTTTGGCAAGTCATGCTTCATTTTTATCGTCCAATTTTCCATGAGAAGAAAATGTCTATGATGAAGCTTTTAAAGTTCTAACATAACAATTTGGATTTCCTCCCCCATGAATCCTAGGCTAATGGGTTATCACACTCTCATAGTTGGAATGTTCTCCCTCCTTATTTGCTCCTCCACCAAGATAAGAAACTTCTTCATCACCATTTGAACTAGAATGCTCATCATCACCACAAGTCTAAATACAACTAGGACTTGCATTCCTATCTACCTTGGCACTAATCACATTTAATCATTCAACCATATGCTAAAAGGAAAATTTCATGCTCTCCATGTCTCTAGTCAAGGCTAGAACATTTTTCTTCTTAGGGGCCATCTAAAACAAACACAAAAATCCACAACCAAATTCCAAACAACAATAAACCTCCCTCTAATACCAATCCTGGAGTAAGTTCACTCCAATTTACTTTAACCTTTTAAAACACACTGAATCTAAATATTATGCGAGACATTAATTGGTAGAAAATAAGAAAACTATCTTCTATTAAACTGAAAAAAAATTACAAATACAATGTAACCCAATCCACAAAACACTCCCACACTAAATGATATTGTAGAGCATGAGGCCCTACAACCATACACACGACCAACCTCAATGCAAGGCACAATTGATCTAGATCTCTTCCTCACACAAAACCAAGATCCAAATATAGAGAAGTATGGCCAATACCACCACACGGTTGACCACCAAGATGCACGCCACTCTCATGCAATCTCTCTTCCAACACTCATCCACTCATGTCTGCAAAACATGCAAACATAATCAATATTTCTTAGTTACAACACCAAGACTGTAAGGAAACCTTTCCCGTGACCAACTCAAAGATTCCCAACTATTTTCAATTTTGAAGCCAACATTCCAACTATTTCCAAATTGCAACAACCACCTCGAAGCTTTTTCCTAGTCGAACAAGACATCTATAGCTTGACAAGACATCTCTGTCAAACACAAGTTGTAGGCAAGACATCTCCTCTAGGGATAGGACATCTTTAGTTCGGACAAGACATCTCCTTTGGGAACAATATGTCTCTAACAAGATGTCTACACTACTGGGAAGACATCTTCTTTGTCAACCTAGCTTTCGGGCAGTACGTCTACACTACGAGGGAGATGTCTCCTCTAACAGCTCAACTCTTAGGAAAGTCATCTCCTAAGTCATCAAGACATCTCCTATGACATCTTAGCTCTTAGGCAAAACATCTACAAAGGTCCAAGATGTCTTCCAAGCTATGTGAAACCTTCGTTCTTCCACCTATAAGGATGGAAAGAGGTTCAAAAGAGGTGTTCCTAGACCAAGAAAGAGTTAGAGGAGTAGAGGTGGAGGGTATTTCATGCATTGCAAATCACTATGTGAATAACACCATTTTAATCACCAAAGCTACCATTGCATAGGCCTGGGCAATTAAAAACAGCCTGCAAAGAATGAGTAAGGAGCTGGGGTTGAAGTTTAATTGGACAAAGTCTACTGCACATTTTCTCCATATAGACATGAACATGAAACAAATAATTATTGGGGTGTTGGGGATTGGACAAGGACATCAAGAGGATGCCTATTTGGGGATTCCCATGTTTGATTGGAGACAAATATGCACATGGGCTAGTTTTCTAAACAAGATCTAGGCAAGGATTGGCCACTAGACTTCATGTTTTCTCATGGGTAGGGGCAAAGTCCTACTTCGGACCTTCATTTTGATGGGTATGGCAAGATACATGACCTCAGTGGTGTCCGTGCTACAACAGGTTGTTGACAAGGTTAACTAGATTATTAGGAACTCTGTCTGGTTAGGAGGGAAGCCAGGTCAAAGAATACATGTGGTCTATTGGGAAAAGACTGCCTACCCAAAGACAGCAGGGGGCTAGGGATACCTCATTTCAAAGATGTGCTCCTCTTAACGCATCATAACTTAATGAAAAGGATCATGGAAACTGAGGACAACATTGATGAGGAGGCTCCATGGACGCTATTAATGTCATAAGTACACATTGTGGAAATGTTTGGGCAATGAATCTATACTATGGAAAAACATTTGCAAACACTACCACACGCTCCAACAGCTCTCTCTAATGATTCCTTAGATGGTGGTTGTTATGTTGCAATGCAAGTATAGAGTGAAACTTGGTTGGTGCATGACCTAGAAGGCGTGGCTCCCAAAGAAAATAAAAATGTTTATTTGGCTCCTACACAGCCAAGCAATCTCAACAAGCATTTTTGTCCAAAAACACAGCCTTGGCATTAACATCTACTACCCTCTGTGTAATACCCTTGATGCTGAAACTCAGCTCCATTTGTTCTTTAGCTATCCTTTCGCTTTGCAGGCTTGGCAAGTCACATGCCTTGACCCCAACTCTCAAATCAAAGGAGATTTGGCTGCGGTCTTAGTCTAGTCCATCTAGAAGACTAGGAATGAGGTTGTCTTTTGAGGTGCATGGGTGCATCTGCCAAGTGCTAAGGTCTCTAGAGTCATGCGATTGTGGAGGGAGGTGTCAGCTGCCATGGGGGCTACGCTAACTATGGAGCCTAACCATGCGTCATTTTAAAAAAGGGGAAGATTTTCCTAATGTCTTGGTGTTGTAATTGATAAATAGTGATTATGTTTGCATGTTTTGCAAACATGAGTAGATGAGAGTTGGAAGAGAGATTGCATGAGAGTGGTGTATATCTTGGTGGTCAACCATGTGTGGTCGTATTGGCCATAGCTCTTTGTGTTTGGATCTTGGTCCTGTGTGAGGAAGATATTTGGATTAATTGTGTCTTGCATTGAGGTCAATTGTTTGTGTGGTTGTAGAGTCTTATACTCTACAATATTGTTGAGTGTGTGAGTGTTTTGTGGATTGGGTTCTATTGTATTTGTAATCTTCTTTTAGTGTAATAGAAAATAGCTACTTTTCTTGTTTTCTAGCAATTAATTTGTCTTGCATAATATCTGGATTTGGTGTGTTTTGAAAGGTTAAAACTAATTGGAGTGTGCTCTACTTCCATGTGACAATAATCATTTATCATATCCATGGCTAGGATGAAAAAGTCAGGAGACAGGGGATCCCATTGGCACAACCCTCTTTTGGGGGGAAGGAGAACCCCCTAAGTTTGCCATCAATATCAAAGTAGAATGCTCTAGATTATTGCATTTGAAGACAGAGGTCCACAAATTTGGGGTGGAAACCTTTGTGCAGCATGATATGTCTTAGGGATTCCTAGTCTACACTATTATAAGCTTTTTCTATGTCCAACTTTAGGAACATACTTGGAAACATGACTCCTTTCATTAAGTGGAGGGCATCATGTAGAAATAGAACTTGATCTTTATTTTCCTTCCTTTCATGAAACCCACTTGCTATTTGTCAACCAACTCTAGTATCAACGTTTGCAACCTATGAACTAGGATCTTGGTGAAGATGCGTAACAAGGTGTTACAAACCCCAATGGACCGATAGTCAATAGGTGTGATCGACAATTCCCCTTTGGGCATCAAGAAATAATTTTGGAGTAGTTGATTGTCATCCTTAACAGGCCTCATTAGAGAATAAGGTTGAAGGCATCTACGAGACCTTGTTCTAGGATCTTGAAGAACTCAATAAAGAATTTGATAGGCCACCTATTAGGCCCTAGCACTTTTCCCAAACTTCATGGTGGAGATGGCCTCCAAGACCTTAGTCATAGTGATACTCTTTTTTTTTT
>MNCI01012423.1:442944-464784 GCA_015680685.1 Gnetum montanum | reverse complement strand
TGTGCCACATGACGCGCATGCAAAGGCAATCAAACGCGAAATGCTGTGCCATTTCTGCAGCAGCACCGCATGCAGGACACGTGTCGCTATTCAGTATTCTGCGCCGCTGTAGCAGGCCTGTACAGGTAGCACATCGCGCTCAAACAGCCACAGGAAGATTTTGATTTTTTCGGGCAACCACCCTTGCCAGATCTGCCGCCATCCGTCAATTCGAGGATATTTGGTTGTCAGAATGGCTCGCGGCTCGAGGCCCTCCCACCCCAAGGCCTGCATCACACGTGCGTGCTAACACAACGTCTACCAGGGCCTAGAGTCCCGCGCCCCCACTTCCCAACGTAGATATTTGTTATTCATAATGCGGATCCACGGGATTGGTTCTCTATGTGGGCGTGAAAATCGAAGCACTAACCGTTGTTGTCCCAGCATCAGCTCGTCCTCGAATGACGTGATGCCCAATCCACCCACATTTCGGGGGCATGCCCCTTGTTCCCAGCGGACCAAATGGATTTTGCTCCCCCCTTTGCCCCCCTCCCAGATGAAGCTGCGAATCAACGTGTTAACTGCATTGATGATGGCGCTTGGGGGGTGGCAACGACAGCCACAAAGCGAGCAATTGCCACGAGGATTCCTGTAGCCACAAGCAGGTGCCCCTTGCGGCTCAGGAATCTATTCGCCCAATGGCCCATTCTTCTTTCGATTTTTTCTAACAACGGGCCCCACGCCATGGTCCACCCCCACCTGAAGAGGGGGATGCCCAAATATGTGTCGCTATTTGTCCCTGGTAGGATATTCAAAACTTGTATCACCCGGTCATAGTGATACTTTGAAGTAGTCTTTGGTTATCTCCGCATGTAAAAACCCTTTGTATTGGTACTGTGATTGGGTATGCTCATCATTTTTAACATATGTCTTTCTAGAATTGTTGCATTCTCTAGGCAACAGGCAGGAGATTAGTGATGCACCTATCTCCCTCCTCTAAGAGTGTCATGGCCTTGGATCTCTTTGCTGCACAGGCCATGGCAAAAAGGAACTTTTTCTTTTGATCCTCTTTTTTCAACCATTGGAGGTGGGATCTTTCCTTTCAGTAAATCTTCTCATCTCAATCAAGTCATTGGAGCTACTTGAGCATTGCAAATTCCTTGGACTGGAGGTTCTCTCTTGCTTCTTGTAGTTGCTGGATTCTTTGGAATCTGAGGACATGCTCTTGTTGGAGGAACTTGAAGCTATACTTGTCTTGTTGGGCCTAGGATCTGATCTTGTACTTCATCTGCTATAGACCCCATTTGAGGAAGTCTCAAGGATCTTGGAGCCTAGGGTAATGGGCCCAAATCTACTAAACCAATTGAACAAGCCATGGCTTTTGCAGCCACGTTCACTTGACGTGGAACTGCCAGCCCCTTGAACCCCTATCATAGGGTTGACCAATAGCACAAACTAAGGGCCTATGGTTAGATGCCCACCTCTTTGGTGTTGACATCGTAATCTGCCTCTTGAGCATCATGGCTGTACTAACCCAACCTCTATTGATCTTGGACATGACATGGTCCTCCTCTTTTTTGTTGTTGGTTCATGTGAACTTACAACCTTGAATTTCAAGATCCACAAGGATGAAGTTAGAGAGGAACTTGTGGAACATGTGTCCTACCCTCCCCACCCCCAACCACGCAATGCCCCCCTCACACCCACACCCTCCTCAAAACACACACACACACACACACACCATCCACCCCAACTCGAGCTGGCATCATACCATTCCTTGTCATCTTCTAGTTGTACAACCTCTAGTTGAAGTTCCCCAAACACCCCAACCTCTTGTGATTGCTCACCTTTGAGGCGACAACGAGTAGTTCATGGAGTTGATTTGACCAAGCCTACAAACCATTAAAATTAGTTTGTGTTTAGGAAGCACTAGCTGCCCTCTCACATGGCCTCTAGCATTGATGAAGAGCAAGGACCACACTGGCCAAGCTAAGACACCCAACATTGTAATCTTTTCTTTTTAGAGATTTCTTGAAGGTATTTTGTTTGTATGGGGTACCTTGTCCTCGACAATTCCATGATAAGATTCTCATGGTCTACTAGTAGATTGTTTCTTGTAGACCTCTTTTAGGTCCCTTGAACTCCTAAGTCCAAACCTTACATAGTCTTCTTTAGTCTTGACTCTTGCAAGCTTGGTTTGGCATGTTTCTTAACCTCTAGTTCAACCTTGAACCCTCCCAACTTGTCCTTGGGGGTGGGATTGTTAGGGAAACCCAAACCCCTCGTCAGGGACATCTAGAGGCCTAGCATGAAGTCCCCTAGGATGACAAGAGCTGGACCACCCATTGCAATTGTCCTTGCAGACACAAGGGGCTCCTAAGTCACCCTAGAACCCTTATTCACCACAATGGACCCCTCCTACTATTGTGCATTGACATCCAATTCTTGTGGACCGGAAATGTGGAGGTCCTGAAGGGCCAAAAACCTATTTTGCTCATTTGGTGTGCGTGAGCTCTAATCAACAACGGTACATTGAAGCGGCGTTTTAGCAATCCTATTCTTTTTTTTCAACTACTTGCGAAGCATCCTATATTGCAGCTTGTAGCTTGCCATCCATCTGGCTGGACCTACAATCCTTGGTCTGATGGTTATTCTTTCTACAGAATTAATAGTGGGAGTTAGTTAGAACTATCTTCATTTAACCTACTTTTGGACCATCCTTACCTTCTGAGGGAACATTCTCGTATTTGATACGATAGTTCCATCTTAACCTACCACAACAACCCATTAGACTTAAGGGAATGCCAAATACAAAATCAGACAAAACTTATTATTTCCTATGATGTTTTAAATTTGTCAAAAGCAATGAACTCCCCAAAGAACCCCCACAGGGGTCTTAAGGAATTTTGGAGTGCAAAACTCCTATGGAATACCCAAAACCTTGACCACATTGGCACCTTTTTAAAGAGATCTGGATCATTATGGGCCCTTGGGCACTAGTGGGTCAAGGTGAGTTTCCTTGCCCCAAAGAACTAGGGGGCCCCTTGTAGTGTGGTATCTCTATCGTCCACCAACTTGAAAACAAACAGTAGCAGATCCCCTTGCAATCCTTGAACTTCAAGATTCCCCACCTTTCATGACGTTGGCACCCAGCATTGGATCTACTCAATCTAGGGCTAGGGTCTAGACGAAATGAATTTTCTAACTATGCTATGGTGGCAAAGCGCAATGCCCTCTTTAGGGCTCATCTTCAATAGTAGGTGTGCCTCCTTCATTTGCACCACGGCAATACCTTTGTCCTCTGGCCTCCATCTAGCGAGTCGAACTCATTCTATTGTCTTTCTACTAGTGCTCTCCTGGCAGCCCATCTTGCCCTCACTAACCAGCCTTGTTCCTCTCCTTCATGCTTTAGATTGATGTCTCTAATCATGCCCGTTCCCACTCCCACATTCGCAAAACTTGCAGATGCTCCTACACCGTCAACCTGTTTGACTGCTCCACTTGCACTGCCCACTCTGCCTTTGCCACCCACGTTTCTTGCCCCATCTGCTTTCTTACCATACTTTCCTCCCTCCACTTGTCCAAGTTAAGTAGTAATAATACTATGGATAAAAAAGGATTTTTGGAAAATGGGTTGTCTAGTCTTTGCCCATTGTATAAACTTTTGTATATAAGTCTTTGTCTAAGCCATGGGGTCTTCTTGATCCTATAAATAGAGAGGGGTTTGCTCTCATTTTTCACTTTTTGCCAACAGAGTGGAGGCTATGCTAGTTTGAGGGGTGAGTAGTAGAGGAGAGGGAGAGAGAGGAGATTGTGTGAGGCTGCTTTTACCTTGTCTTTTGGGCTGAGGATAAGGTCTGTCTTAGGGATCTTTGTGAGCTTTTGTGAAGGCATAAGAGGCTGACTTTGCTGTTGCTGTTGGAGGCTTTTGTGACTGATTCTTTTTCCTTGGGGAATGTTGGGCTGATCCAAAGGACTGTTTTCTCTGGTTTTGTGAGAGGATTCTGGCTGCACCGTGGACATGAATTTGAAGCTGATTCTTGAGGCAACCAACCCAAGCTTGAAGTGTCTTCTCATTGAAATTCTAAAGGTGTGTGTTCCAAGCCCTTGTTTTACAGAAATTTTTAATAGGTGTTTGTTGTTGTATTGGCTTGGACAAGTGAGGATTATTTCTTAAGGGCATGTGGGATTTCTTGTGAGTTGTGAGTCATGCATGGAGTCTCTCATAAGTCATGCATCTGATTTTTGATATGCATGTATTGGGCTTATGAGTTAGCATTTTATTTTGGTCATGTGCACTTGGTATTTATTGTTTTTGTGATCATTCTTAAGGAATGTCTCCCATCATTCTATCCAAGGCTGGTGATTACTTGTGTGGCCTACAATATGCTGTAGGGACTTGGTGTGGGACAACCAGATGGCCAAAAGATGAATTGAATACTCATTTAAAAATAAAATAAAAAGAAACTATGCATATTGATGATTTTTTGGTGTCTTTTGCATAATGGAAGGTGAAGTGCACATGTTCTTATTTGTTGAGCATTTTTGTGGTTAGTTTGGAGGAAATTTTTAAGAGAGTTGTCATATCCCAATTCATT
Organism: Gnetum montanum; assembly: GCA_015680685.1. Lineage (NCBI taxonomy): Eukaryota > Viridiplantae > Streptophyta > Gnetopsida > Gnetales > Gnetaceae > Gnetum > Gnetum montanum. The sequence goes on along the minus strand of MNCI01012423.1, from coordinate 460,207 downwards.
GTTAAATGGTCCTTAGTTCAGGACTACATTTCTCTCAATGTGAAAACATGAGAGGCTGGAAAAATTTGACAATAAAGATTGCAAAGGTTTGGGACCATGTTAATCCATCATGGTGTCCAAGCAACTAACACTGGTTTCAACCAGGATCAAAATCTCAACACAATCGTATGAGTCACAGGCAATAGACAATGGAGTAACACGACCAAAGAGCACAACCATATCACAACACAATTTCAAAACCGCTCTGATACCATCTGTAACAACGTTGCCCCGACGTTGTCCGACACCCCAAGGAATTCACGAAGATCCAATGGATTTGGGGTGGAAGACTTGGTGAATACACCTCAAGCAAGCAAGCATCTCACGAGTGAGTGCAAGCAGAAGCACAACTTCTTAACGTATATGACAACGCACCTCACGGAGGGTAACCAACTCCAAAACGAGGACCATGCAAACAAGCACACACACAACCTTGTAGAGAACATCAGTGGGAGGGGAGATGATGCACCTACAAGGAAAGGTGCCTCACCCCCAGATCCCTCACGATCTGGTACAAGGTGTGGCCTAGCACCACACCAAAACTATACAGTCATGGCTGCCTACATATCTACGACTGCTGTAGAATCAGGGCCATGTAGTTCTCCACAATGAAGGGGGAATGAAGAGGACTTAGAAGAGAGTTGCAACAGGAGGGTGTCCTATTGCTAGCTTGGTATCACCAAGCCAGGGTGGGTTTTCTAACACTTGAGAGTCACCCAAAGGTGCCTCAAAGTGTTCCATGGCCCCTGAACCATGGGGAGAGCCCAAGAGAACCACCACTCTGGGACATCTCTCACACGAGACCAATCTCACAAAGTAGAGAACGAGGTTGCTAGGGCATTTCAGAAGGAATTATCCTATTCTAAAGGAGAAATAGAGCAAACAAAAGGATGCTACTCTCCAATAAACATTAGGTAATCAAAATAATGGTGAAGTTGGAGTTAAATTAATCACTCTTTCTAATTAGTAGTGAGTTTAGCCAGCCTGATATATGGATAATGGATTTGGGAAAATCTTTTCATGTATATCCATGCTAAGAATATTTTAAGACATTTGCAGAAGTTAAGAATGTGCATGTTCAGATGGGTGATAACCATGAATTTACAATCAAGGGCATTGATGATGTGTTAATCCATCAAGAAGATGCAAAACATTTAACTCTCTATAATGTTAGGTTATGTGCTTGATTGAAAGAGAAATTTGATTTCAGTAAGTCAGTTAGATGCTGCTAGTTTCAAAATCATGTTTGGTAAGAGCTCTTGGAAGGTTACCGAAGGCATAATGATTGTCTTCAAAGGAAAGAAAAATAGCTCTTTATATGTACTTAAAGGAGGCTGGGCAAATCGAGATAGCATGGCACTGGAGGACCTTATTGAAGATCTTTAACTTTGGCATCACAGGCTTGGACACTTGAGCGAATAACGATACTATAATATGAAAATCTTACTTCTAAATGTCCTTTTGATGACTATTCTCAAAAGTGTTGGTTGTATGTAATGAAAAGTAAAGATCAGGCTATTTATATGTTTAAATTACTTAAGACAAGAGTTGAAAATGAGACATGTAAGAAAATTAAAAGTTTGTGGACTGATAATGGAGGTGAATTATTGTTCCAATGTTTTTGAACAGCTTTGTTGTGAAGCTGGCTTCAAACATGATAAGACAGTCCTTGGCACACTATAGAAAAATGGTGTTACCGAAAGGTTCAATAGCATGTTAAAACATTGTGTAGTGTCATAAAATTTTTAATGAGGCTGGAAAAACCACTGTAGCCTGACCGCCTTCTAAAAGGCTTAAGAGCACTGGAAGATTGTGATGAGAAAGTTAATGATTTAAGAATTGTTAGTGTTCACACCCTACTGATGAATTTTCTAATTATGTTGCACCTGGCATATTGTTTGATTTTGTGATCAGCATTAATTTACTTGGTTTTTTACTTTAATCCTTTTGTTCATCTTGCATAGTTATTTTGTGTGGATTCCACCTGTTAAATCTCATCTTTTAAGTTAATTGCACACAAGTTTACTTTTGGATAAACCCACTCCTTTATTTGTTTGTTGAATATACATGTATTCTTTTTAACATATTGTATATTGTAGTAATAACGAGGTATTTATTTAGGTTCTTTATTTGCATTCTTTTCCAGCACTCAAAAAGGAGAAAACTATCTGGTTGTTTGTAATTTGCATGTATACTATAATCCAAGGCGTGGTGAGGTTAAGCTTGGGCAGGTACAGTCTCTTACTTGTACTTTACAGCAGTATTCAGATGAGTGGATTTCCATCATAGTAAAGATACTCATTGCTCTTAGAAGCTTCTTTGCTACTACACTTTAATTAAACAGTCTATATTTTAGATAGGTGCTTGTTTTAAGTTGGAAGATATGAGTTCTAGCCAAGGCACAACCGCTTCAAAAGAGGTTAGGCTTTCACTTATCTACCAATCCTCTTGGGACCTCGCATTATAGGATGAACATTGAGACTCTAGGTGATGACTAAAAGAATATTTTAGTTAAATAAATACATTTATTTTAATGGTACAATTTTCATATAAGCAATGTGGTGTAGCTTGTTTGCTAAGGTTTGCAAATTACATTCTACAGGTCATAGGTGCGATCCATAAAGACCATCAGGAATTTTTAAGATATTGTCTTGCTTGTACTTCACTAGGGGCCATTAGTTGGAATGATGGTAAAGTGTTTGTTTATCAAGTTGTAAGGCCTGGGTTCAAGCCTAGGTGTAGCCACCGGAAATGAGGTTAGGCTCCTGGGACTATGCTTGGCATGATGAGCATCAAGCCTCTAGGTGATGACCTTTTTTAGTTCCTTTGGGTTCATTCTTTGTTTTTTTGGTGAAAAGGTTGTGCAAATATGTATTAATGATATCAAAAATATATACAAGTGGGACCCATATATTAACAAAAAGAACTTGAAACGACATTGTGGGGATTACATCCCACCCCCACCCCCCTCCCTCCACACATTAGGAAGGGTAGGAAAACACCCCACCACCAAACACTCGCATCAACCTCATGTTACACTATATCAAAAAGGCCTTTAGTGGCCTATGCTAGGCAACAACAAAAATCTGTTCGGAAAGCATAATGAGGTCCACCCCCATACCAACAGAGATTAATAGACACATAGACAAAAGACAAAAAGAAAAAAGACCAAAACCAACCCATCGAACCCAACCATTTGACCCTTAAAAGGTTTTTGCCTAAAGCCATTTGGATAATCGCGCACAGTGACAAGTCACTTGCTCCTGAGTGTGAATTGCATTCGACACCATTTGATGTCGTTCGGTACCAACGAACGCCACAGCTTGCTAAAACTCCCTTGTAGCTTTAGCCTTATGTGCATGCTCATCTGTTGTCCTCTTCCCATCTGAATGGAGCTTAGTAGTAGTCCTTTGAATGTGGCAGTGAAGCACCCCCCAGGGCGTATTGCAGCAAATATCCATAACGACATATGGACACTTGCCCAACCGCAACCACATCTTGGCCCTCTTCTCATGTGTTCCATCAATTTGTCTTTGCATCTCCTTCACCTCCTACTACTCTTGTTTTGCCCACTCCCTCTCAACACTGCACTTCTCCACTTGCAAAAGCTCCACTTGAATCTACTCCCACAAGGAATCCTCCAATGTTGCCTAAAGTGTCAACTCTTTCAAATCCCAACTCCACCTTAGCTCCTTTTCTTGCTCAATGAACTACCGCTCTACCATCATTAGCTGCTTGTTGAATTCTTGCTCCCGAGCCTTCCATTTAGCCTCCCAAAGGTACCTCTTGTCTTGCCTAGCTTGCATTGTCACTTTCTCAGCCACCTTCACCTCCATAGCAGTTGTAGTTTCCCTAGCTGCTTCTGCCATAGCCACGAGTGTTGCCTTCTCCTCCTCAATCCTCCTAATCTTAGCATTAGTTGCCTCAGGATCATCATGATTGGCCATCGCAAGATGCGGTAGAGCAACATGCAGCTCCTTCCAAGATGTCATCCCTTGTAAAGCCATAGAAGACTCAAGTACAGCTTCAACTCCAGACTCAACCCCAACCCGCCTCGGCCCTACATGCCGCCTACTGTAGATCACATGCGGCTTCGACCTTGAAGGACAAGGAGCAAGTGGACTAGACACCCTCCAAAGTGCTAGAATCAGCCCCAAGTGGTGACCTCAACACTATTGTTGGAGCATCTTGGGGAAAAATTGCAGCAAGTTAAGCTTGTGGCCCTGCTTAAAGCACTTCAACAAAGAGAAGTGTATCTAGCGCAACTTTAGGCATTGCTTGACTGCACGAAATATTGATCCAGCAACTCTGTTGCTTTCTGCCAAATCTGTGGCAGAGCAGATTTAGGTACCTCCCCATTAGCAGTTTTGGGAATAGCTCTTGTGAATAAAATTTGTGCATCCTGAAATCTAGCAATGCCTCTTCCATTAAAGGGATGTGGACCCCTTGGAAAGTTGTTGCATCACCTGACCAATTGCGGAAAAAGGCACTATCTGCCGCGTCTGGGTCCCCTTGTAACAAACCCAACATCTCTACCCAACCCACATTCTGAATCATCGACCATAGTTCTTCATTCCACTGGTACCTTGTGCAATCTGGTTCAAAGGTCTGTCTCTGGCCCATCGCAACAGTTGCTTCTTGCCACAATTTCCACCCTTGCGCCACTACCTAAGTTGTTGAAGGAAATCATCTAGTGTGAAAAACTAGATTATTATGAGCTTTACAGGCAGCCCATAACACAACAATGCCCACAGAATCCCCACTTAAATGTGGTCCTAGGGGGTGGGGTGCGCTAGCAACCACCAAGTGTTAATCATGAAAGGGCATCGGCAAACGAAGTGGTCAATAGTTTCCAGCTCCCTTGTGCATAGCGAACAAGCCTTTGCAATATTGAGTTTGTGGGCCCACAAAAAATCCTACAAAGGCATGGCCTTATGATTAATGAGCCAAACAAACACTTCAATTTTTCTGGCAAGCAACCCTTTCAAAAAGTATGCCATCCGATGACTATCAAAAACTTCCTCTTAATGATGCCATGGGAGGATTTCCCCATCATCTTGGTCATTATCATAGTGCGGACATGTGCACCAATGATTCTCCAAACTAGTGAGTCTTGATGTCCCACCTCCCACTGAGTATATTTATTACTCACAATCTGAATCCATTTGGCAGAATTAGGAGTCGCCTGCGCAACATAGTTAGCCAATGTTTGATACCCCATCATAATCAGATCTTGGAACCTTAGAATGCCCAAACCACCTGCCTCTCGGGGGCAGGCAATGGCATCCCACCCCACCAAATGCATCCTAGAGCCCCCTTTTCCCCTTGACTAGGTGAAGTTCCTAATAATTTGGTCCACTATATTCACAACAACCATGGGAGGTGCTGCAACTGCCACCATGAACCGAGCCATCGCAGACAAAACAAAAGTTGCCAGCAGAATCCATCCTTTTTGCATTAAAAAACGAGTGGTCTAGTGCTCCACCCTTTGTTGTAGCCTACAAATAAGAGTACTCCAAGTTTCTTTCTATTTCCAAGCAAAAATCAGAAGGCCCAAGTACACATTCTGATCCGAACCATTTAGCATTCCCAATACTTGCAAGACCCTTCCCTTAACTAAATTGGACACTTGGGACATATGGATTGTGCACTTCCCTTTATTCACCTCCAACCCAATCTCTTGTGCCATCCTCTCTAGCGCTCTATTAATGGCTTGTTTCTGTGGGACCGAAGCGCACGAGAACAACAATGTCATCAACATAGTGCTCCGTTAGGCAATCACTCCCAACAACATTCAGCCCCCAAACCCCTTAAGCCTTACAATACACCTGCAAAGTATCCATAGCCATGATAAACAAGGGGAAAGGTGGTCCCTTTGTCTTAGCCCCCACCCAAGGGAGGAAAACCCCCATAGATGACCACCAATGTCAAAGGAATAGGCCCTCAGGGCCTAAATTTGGACACAAAAGGTGATGAACATGGGGTCAAACCCTTTTTGTGCCATAATGGCAGCCAAGGCATGCTAACTAACGGTATTGTATGCTTTCTTAATGTCCAATTTGATAGACATACGTGGGTACTCAACGCGATGTATCAAGTTCAAAACCTTCTGAAGCAGAATCACCTGATCATGAAGATATCTCTCCTTGATGAAACCAGCCTAGTTATTCCCAACCAAGCGTGTCATCAATGGGGCAAGCCGCTGCACCAACATCTTCGTGAAGGGCCGAATCAGGGTATTGCACACCCCAATCAAATGGAATTGCAAAGGGTCCAAAGGGTTAGCAACCTTAGGAATTAGGATGATTTTGGAGTAATTAATTTCGTGGCAGATTTGCTGCCTCTTCAACATTGGGCTGAACGCATCCAGCAAGTTTGCCCCTAGCACATTAGCAAACTCTCGGAAAAATTCAACTGGCCACCCATTTTTAGCCTAGGAGCCTGATTTGATCTCATGGAGGCTAGTGCCTCCTCTAACTTCCTCCATGAGAAAGCCTCCAAAAGCATTTTATTCTTGGCCTCCCTCAAAACAAATTCTACCGGAACTGAAATAGGTGAAGTCCTAGCATGAGCCTAGATATTAGCCCAATACTGCTGCATCACACAAGCAATGTCCTACAGGTCAATGAGAGAGACCTTGTCCAAATCTAGTCTAATCTCCTTGGCCGAGTGATTAGCCTTAGCAACAGCAAAGAAGAACTTCGTGTTTCTATCCCCCTCTTTTAGCCAAGTAGCCCTAGCATGTTGTTTCTAGTAGGTCTCTTCTTCGACATTGAGCTCCTACAACTACCTTAAAAGTAACTACTCCTCCACATCCACCTCTCCTCCCCTCTCCTATTGGGCCTAGAGTGAAGACAAACGTGATAGAAGAACCACACGCCCAACCTGAAAAGAAAACTTCTTTGTTGCTTTAATGGAATGAATGGCCTGTTTAAGGTGGCATAGACCAGCCTTAAAGAAATCCCTAGGGTCCACTTGAGAGTGATAGCCTGCCCAAATCTGCATCACCAATGGCCTAAGCCATGATTTTAACAACCAACATCACTCAAATTAGAATGGGGAGACACATGGTCTACCAAGATTCCCCACCTAACAATAGAGAGATCGATGGTTGGACACCGGCCTCTCCTTCCCCACCATCTATACCTTGGACTCCATCAAGATGCGAGTATTGATCCAAACACAGTCGATCCTAGACAAAATCAGATCTTTTCCCCTACGACGGTTACTCTAGGTAAACTTGTAGTCGATGATCTCCATGTCCACTAGATCATGCACCTACAAGAACTCCAAAAAGTGTTGATTGCCTAGTGGATCAGTCATATCATTACTTGTTTTCTTCCATTCATATAGGTGTTGATTGAAATTGCCAATCATGATCCATTGTTGTTGGTCAACGAACATGACAATCCATTGCAACTCAGCCAACTGTTCCTCCTAGCATTGGACACCATAGAAGTTTGTGAGCCAAACATCCTCCTTGGTAATTTGCACAATAATGCTCCACATTGAGGATTCAACCTACCTAAATTGCAGCCTTGCCAGAACAACCAAACCCCCCACTTTTCCATGGCTAGGCACCATATGACTCTACCATGCAGCCCACTGCAAATGGTGGGCCTTCGTAGCTTGTAACTTTGTTTCTTGTAAACATACAATATCAAATTTCTCCCTTCTCATAATATCTCGTAGGGTATTTATTTTATAGGGGGTACCTTGCCCCTTGCAACTCCAAGAAAGGATTTTCATGGCTTGCTAGCTGATCACTTCTTATACACCTCCTTCAATGTAGGCTACAACCCCAAGTCAATCTTAGCTTGCGTTGTCTACTTCAAGCGACAGGTGAGAGCAGCCGTCCAACTCTCCTTGCCTCTGGGAAAATGGGGAAGCCTCCCATCGCCCTCATTTGTGCCCCCAAAATATCTACCATTTTTGGGAAGGGTGATCCCCTCACCACCCCAACCTAATCTGCAAGCGGAGGAAGGACCCCCTTTTTGGGGACAGAGTGACATGCACCTCCAAACCCGCCAACGGAGACACAAGCATCTGCCTACATAACCTTGAATCTGACCTTGAATCTGATGTAGGCTCCCTTGGAGCCCTTGGCACCCGCACGAGCATTGGCCCCCCCACACGCACGGCTGGCACAAGCATCGACCCGCAAGCCTGGGGTACCACAACAGGCACCACCAGAGCCAAAGAAGACACTCCCTGCCACATGGGCCATCCACCTTGCCCAACCACTATCCACTCCTTACTTTGGCGGGGCAAGGCCTTCGTCCAAGCCTTGCAAGCCACCATCAAATGGTTGGTCTTTCCACATACCATGCATCCAAATCTTGAAGCCTCCTTGCGTTCAACCAACTTGTCCACCGGAAGATTCTTGTATTCAACCTTCCCTTGACAGGAGATCAAGGACCACTTCGTGCACCCTATCCTTGGATCCCAGAGACCACCAAACACAAAGTTGGGCATAGCCCATACAGTCCATAGATTCAGTGAACTTGTCAAACTTGACCAACTTTGCAAAAAACCCTGCTAGCATTTTCAAGAAACCAGGCGTCCATAACTCCAGGGGAAGATCGGTGACCTGAATCCAGATTGACACTTGGGCAAAAAGATCCACATCCCGGTGTGCCCTTGGATGCCAAGGCCAACCCTCAGGCACCATAGAACCAAGGCCCCCCAAATAGCACCTTGTCATGGTCTGCATGTGATTGGAATACAAACAGAAGCCTATCGTTAGCCAAACTGTGAACGTGCACAGTCTGCACATCCTAGCTCGCAGCTGCCCGCGGCAGCCCACATTCGAATAAGGTCCATCTGGGGCCACACCGCCTTAGACACGAGCTTGCCTATGAGGCTAAGTTCTAGGATGTGCAACCCCTCACTCAGTGGGTGATGAACTTGTAAACGCATAACACCCTCCTTCCGTGAACAAGCCTCAATCCCACCACCTAGATGCTAGCTAGCTGCATTAGACAAGGCAGTCCCGAAACCCTTCAAAATGCCACCTCCCCAAAATGTGCCGCCACCATCCCCAGTCCCACCTGTCCCTAGCACGGTGCCACCCCTGTTGGTCCCCCAAGGCCAGCCTCCCTGCTTGCCAAAACACCACTGCCACCTGCTCCCAATCACCCCATTCCGCTCCCTCCCGCCCATCTTCCTTCCCATTTGGTAACAAACAAATATTTTTCAGTAAATTTTCTTAAACCTTGGTAGCTGATGTTATTTGGGTATCATTTTTGAATCGGTGCACATCCTTATTTACACGTCCTTGGGTAACTTCAAGTTTAACAGTGATAAGGAAATAGATTTGCCAATCAGTCCATTGTCAAGCAATTCACAAACTTACCTGTTAAATTTTCATTTTCTCATGGTGTCATTCTAGATGCACTCTGGATTGGAGTGGTACTACCTAGAATAGAATCAACTTGATAGTAAATTCATCTTATTGGAGAAGACTTTGAAGCTTATTGTTAAAAACGTCAGGATACTTATTTTACATCCCTTCAATTTCTGAATGCATTTTCTTTTCTTTATCCTATTCCACTTTGTTGAGTTTGGCTAGAAGGGTATCTCCATGCCTATATTTTCAAATTCATTTTAGAATTTCTTCTTCTTAGTAATGCTAAAGTATGGGAGTTTCCAACATCTTTAAATCATAACTTATAGGTAAGAATTTTCTTGCTATTTATTTGTTCAGCAGTCCACATGTAATAACCAATATGAAAACACGCATTTATCATCATAGTTCTGTGGCGTCACGGGATAATCAGCGACAGTCAGTAGGCTGTAGGCAAAATATTGCGATGAAACATTATCCACAATTGTGAAGCTTAATATCAATGACATTGCTCTCTAACTTTGAAAATATTTCATTACTTTTACATAACCAATATGTTCTGTATGGTCTAGGATGCTGTTTTTTATGCAAATTTAAAGTTTCAGCCACATCAGAGCATGATAAAAAAACATGTTCTGATGAGTGAAAGCCAAACTCTTTTTAAGTGGCTGTGCCCCGGCTCCAACCCATGCCTTGCAGATTGAGAAACCAGCACCTTGCCATCATTCCAAATAATGGTACCTTATTTCTAAGATTTATGTTTATTTTTCCAAAAGAGTTATGAATTGATTCATTAAGTAGATTACCAGCAGGTTCGAGTTCTTCTGGACCATGCAGAGACCATCTCAAAAGAATGGCATCATGCACCTGTTGTGATCGCTGGTGACTTTAATGCTATTCCTAAGGTGAATTGGTTGCTTGTTTTTTAAAAGTGTTTCTGGCTCCTAAAGTATTTGTTAGGTTGATTGGTTTTTTCATATAGATAAGTTACTCATATAAATGCGTTTTGCAGAGTCCATTATATGAATTCCTTTCAAAAGGGAAGGTAATAAGTTAAACGCTGCTTGTGAGAATTTACAACATTATAAATTGAAAAATGGTCAACAGGCTTTGTGAAAAGTGATTCTTTCTAATTGTATGATATTTTCTTTGGAAGTTCAGTTGGATGTATCTGGGATTACACCAGACAAAATATCAGGGCAGAAAATTCACCAACTCAATTTCCATAAATACACTGTCAGAAGGTAAAGCAAGCGGCCTCGTTAAATTTTAATTTAATTTCTGTTTAGTTCTGATGGATAATGACATCTGCTTGTTGCAGAAATTCTTCAACTGTTTCTCAATTTTCTAAAAACATCCTTCAGAGCTCGGTCAGCTGCACTGACCCCTTACACAGTAATGACAATGCCGAGAGTATAGATAAACTACAAACACACCCAGTTGATAAGATACACAAGATGGGAGAAATGGCTGTCCAAAACCTATCCAGCAGTGAAGTTCTGCAAAACCAGAGAACAGATGATTCAACCGCAAAGATTCCTCTCTCAGAAGGAATCAGTGAAGAGATTGGATGTAGTCCAAATGAGCATTGTAAAAATAAGCATTCAGTGAATGATATGTTTCTTCAAAGTTTGAATAAAGAAACAAGTTTGTTTACCAAAAAGCAATTAAAGACAGATTTAACTTTGTCTAACCAAATATTAATAAATGAAAAAGAAACAGTTTTGGATGTCAATGCAAACACAATAAAAATTAAGAATGATTCTCAAAATGAAATAGAACCAAGTGTTTCTGATATTATAGAAATACTTCTACGGAAGCACAATTCTAATGTACCATTACCTGCAACCGAAGGTACCTGCAGGTCTGATTCCAATACAACTTTCTCAGCTATTATGGATAAAAATGTGAAAGCTGAAGATATGGATCCAAGGTGTAAATCAGTAGACATTCCTACTAACTTCTCACATTCTTGTTTATTCCCATAGCTTCTTGTGAGTTTAACATTTGTTTATTGGCATCATATCCTTCTAGTGTTTGGAGTGAAGATAAATTGGAGGTAGCCACTGGAAATTCTGAGTGTCATGTTCTTCAACATAATTTGAAGCTGAAAAGTGCATATTCAGAAGTTGAGGTAAGTGATGTCATTGTTTGCCTATGTTCTTATTCTCCAAGTCTCCTTTGCTATGTAGCCATTTTTATGGTACTTTCCTGACTACACTCTTGTAACCAGGTTTTACTGTAAACCCAATAAACAGTTGATCAGAAACAGTGACATTTAAAATCGAAGATCTGTGATAATGATTGGGTTTTTATCATTGTTTAATTTGTAAAAATATCAAGTCATATGGACTTTTTTTTTTCTTTTTGAGAGAAATTCGAGATTTATTAAACGAAAAGAGTAATGTACAATGGCATCAGCAGATGCCGGACACCAGGAAAGAAGTGTAAAAGGCCCCTATCAACTCACGCAACCCCAGCCCGCAGCCAGAAAACAGAGTCCCACCAAATGGCAGGCAAAAGGCCCAAACAAGTGTTGCCAAAACAATACCCACCTCAAAACCCCAAACCACCCAGCCTGGAAACTAAAATTAACCTTTTGCCTCTTATGTCAGACTAGCGGCTTAGTCTGGAGTTGTTCCAGCGTATTGCGCATGGTTGTTCCGGCCATAATTGGCTGTGCCTCCCTTTTGACTCCCAAGAGCCTTTGAAATCCACAGCTCTCTTGTCTCTACCTGTGCAATTTGACCATCTAAGCATGCTTGGCCATGTGACGCTCAAGCAAGTCTTCCATGAGTTGCAAATCCTTGATCCTTTGTGCATCCATCTCCCTCTAAATAGATGCCCACATCGCTTCCTAGTGGGACTGCCAAACCACCCTTTCTTCTGATCTTGCATGCTCTGTCACCAAACAACACACCGCATCAAACTCATCCTGCACCTGATCGGCTGATATGGCCCACCCTCCCCCCGGGTTGTCAGGTTCCACCTCCCCTGTGTTGGTGCCTCTGTCTGCCCCACCTCACTTATTCCCCCTAGTCCCTCAAGCCTTCAAGTCCCCTATTCCTATCCCCAAGATCTCCTGCGGTAAACTAGGATTGGCGCAGTCCTCACTTGTGCTGGAATTTTTGTGTGCCCTGCCCTCCAGAGAGCCAAGATAACCCCAGAATGTCTTCCAGGCCTTTTCTGCCTCAGGGAATTAAGGAAAAAGTAGGGGATGTTGACCTGAATGTGGTGATGGATGCATTGAAGGAAGGCGTGAACCTCCACTAGTCGGTGCGGTGACCCAAACTGGATGAAAAAATGGTTGACGAGATCAGCCACAACTTGCCAAACCCTTGGTAGTTTATCTTTGTGTATGTGGCCACTTGTGGTCCACGGGACAGCACCCCGGAAAAACTCCATCGTGAATGTTTGGGAGTGCACTGTCAGGGGGATAACCTCCCCTTCCGCAGGCACGCCCAAAACTGCCTACAAAGCCACCTCAGTGAGCATTATCCTTCTGCCCCTAAACCGAGTTTCCTCATCTCCCAGTTCGTGAAGAAACTTTCAACAATCATATGGACTGTTGAAAAGTGCAAGATATAAAATTTACGACAAAGCATGTGAAGTAATTGAATGGTTTTTAAAACATACTCATTTGCTATCTCACATTCGAAAATTAAACACACCAAAAAATTTGCAGGTTTAATGTTATGCCTTAGACTGTCTACAATTTCCAAACTACAAACCGTACCAAGAAGTTACAAAAGCACAACGTGAAATGAGAGAGATGCAAGCGTAGCAGAAGCAAAAAAAAATTAAAAAAAAGGAAACAAAAAGAAAGAAAAAAAGCAAACACAATAAACATACACAATATTGTGTGGAAACCTTCCAATTCTAAGGGAAAAAACCGTTGGCAGCAGGCAGATCTTGATAGTCAAAAGAAAGTAGCTTCATACAAAAGCCATCTTTGATAGCTAAGCAGCAGCTAAAACACACAACTAACCTCATAACATTCCCAGCTCATGTCTTCATTTTAAAGCTTTACTTGAGTATGGTTAGGGTTAACACTCTCAAAACCCTAAAATCACCACTAATTTATATTGAACTAACTTTAAGCCAACATGAGTTACATAAAAATATCTTCTACGACATCATGTTAATAATGGGACACACTAAGACAACAAAAATAAAATAATAGCTATACACCAAATAGGAAGATCTGGCCTCACCTTTCCAACTAGCATGAGCTTGCTCTTAGGTTAATAGTGAATTCTTATTTGCTAAGTTATCTACCAGTATGAACACTTTATTTCATAAGACTTTTTGCTTTAAATCTTGTGGTTCATTGTTTTGAACTTCTGTTAGCTTAATACAATTTCAGATTTCACAGTTCAAACTAGAGGACTAAAAATTGATAGTGTGCTTACCATTCTTGATAAGTTTTAACTTGTTGAGTAATTGTAGTTATTGACATTATAATTAGTATTAAATGTTCAAAGTCTTGACCTTCTTATGATTTAAGGTTGCAAGCTTAATATCAAGAGTTAACATGAAGTAGAACAAGTATTTACCTAAAAATATTTTAGTATTTCAAGATAATGTATTTCCTTAAAGGTTTCAAGTCTTTATGAACTTTTCTGATTTTGTTTAAATTGTTCTTATTTTTTAAATCTTTGCCTAGTATAGTTTCTCTTGTAGATGTTTTATATCTTTTTCATAAGCTGTGTGCAGCAGCTTCCTCTTGCACGTGTGAGATTAAAATCAAATAATCAAAACATTTTGATCATATAAGTAGCTCAGGATCTTGCTCATATAAGAAGTCCTTCATGTTTGGCATCGAAATATCATAACTTTTACAAGGACCTAAGCCTTCTCCATTAAATAAACTTTCATTGAAAGAAAGTGATCAGCCCTTCTGATGTGAACTCTTCTATTAAAATATCATAGTATTCAGTTTTCACCCAGAATTTGTTATTTCAAGCAAAGCCATCAAAAGTGATGCAAACGTTAACTTTGTTAACACCACAAAAACATTTCTCTTACTTCATCGAGCTCTTTTTTTGGACTTATGTTGCCGTTTTCTTTACACTTGCCAATGATTAACAAACATTACATACATAGTTTTCACTTTTCTGGAGATGATCTTGAAAGCTAAACAGCATACATACACATACGTGTATATATAAAACATAAATGTGTATGTGGATAGATTACAAGTCAATATCTTCATGGTATTTTTTAGATCTTTTCCAGTTCTTGCATTGGAGACAACTTCCCCTCGCATTCCACTGATTTAAATAGGCGGCAAGTTACATTACCTAAAACAAGTTCCTAAAATGTTTTACTTATGCCCTTACTTTTATGTAAAAGCATATAGTGTCTTTACATTCACGTACAACATCTGATACCGTTTTACAATGTGGGATTATACAACATGGAACTATAAGAGTAAATTAAAAAACCGGACATACAAAAAGAGGTATGGTCACCCACTTCAACAGAAGTTGGGTTCCTTTATACAAATGTAACTTACTAGAATCCTAATTGTTTGTTGGCTGAATCCCAGTTTCTATCAAGTATTATACTTCCACTATTTGTTGTAGGAATAACTGAATTTAAATCATATGGATACTTGTATAGGATTATGCTGGAACCAAGGATTCCTGTGGAGAACCACTGTTCACAAGCTATAATAAAGACTTCTTAGGAACTGTTGACTATGTTTGGTGAGAAAATTTTAAATCTGTGGATATTTTTCGTATTATTATTCAGTTTCTTGCTTTTGAAAGACGTTTCTTACTGATTTTTTTGAACCTGTTAGCCTTTTGCATGGTAGAAGTACTATTCAATATGAATGGCTTACAGTTAAAAAAATATAATGAGGATTTGTTACGCGTTTAGCTTAATGATTTTAAAGGAAATACTATGTGTGATTGTTGATTAATCGCTAGCATCTTTAGGTATATGGAGCTGCAAGAAACTAAACTAAACCCTAGTTGATGTCTACACCAATTAACAAGCATGATTATGCTAATTATCAAATTGAAACTGAAACTGAAACTTACTATTACACTCATAAAGAGATCTCAAATATCTATTTAGCAGCAATTTTTATATTTCATGTAGTCTAAAGTTTGTCTTTGATGTAGTAGCGTAAGGTCAATATAAGAAATTGGAAAGATGCATTCAAATTATCTGGAGCTTGATTTTGAGCATTCAAAGAAGATGTAGTCATCCTCAATTTTGTTATCTGGGCAGAAACTGATTGTTCTTTTCTCATTTAGAAATTTTCAATTTATTGTTACAAGGCATGTGACTTTTTGGTTAAAGCGTTTGACTTGTATCTTACAAGTCACAAGTTTAATCCTGATGGGTGATTGCTAAGATATACAAACATTATGCAAAAAAAAAAAAAAGAAAAAAAGATTAAAATTAAGCTGGTCCAACAGATCCCTAGGGTCTAGGATATAATAAAAAAACAGGTTCAATTTTTAGGTGACACAAACTCCTTTGTGCTCTACTATAGTGCCCCACATTTGTACATGTGACCTAAACACTCTATCAAACACCAAAACTTAAATTAGAAATCCATATAAGGATAATCACTAAAGCCTTAATGCTTATCCTAGCAAGCAGGCTCCTAGGAGGGTCAATGGATGAGTGAAAGCCAAATCCCTTGAGTGGTTGCATCCATGCTTGAACCCATGTCTTTGAGTTGAGAAACAAGCATATTAGTTTAACTCCAAACAATGGTCCCTAAATTAGAAACCCTTACAAAATCTAAATGATTTAAAACAATCTAAAAAGGTGGGCTGTAAGAGAAATGTCAATGTGAAAAAGTAAATAGGATGTTGATGTGTAGTTGATGTTACCTTTTGACATTCTTATGATGACATCTATTTTTACTGATAATGATACAAATATTTTATTACATTTTTGTAGACACAAAAGATCTGTTAGACAAATGAATTTGTGCAAAATACATTAGTAGCAATAAATCTTGAGTACAATAGATGTGTTCAATATTTATGTAACTTGAACATGTTTTCTATATAATTTCTTAAAATGAACATTGGTAGCTTGAATAGCTCGTACAAAGCCTGACTGGAGATTTGTTTTTTTTTTTTCTTTGAAGAAATCTATTACACAACATTCTAATAATACATGTTACTCATCTTCTACCACATGTAGTAAACCCAGTTAACATATTTTATCTTCATGCTGCCCATTGTTCCATCCTCCAATTTTAATTCAAAAATGGTATGATCCCATTCTTACTATGGCAATGAGTACTATAATGGATATTGGAATTGTTGCATATAGATATTCTATTTCATCATGTTTGTCATCTTTAATATTTTTCTAGTAAAATGGAAGCTTTTTTTTGTATTTGTGCTTCATTTTACCATCTCTCTAAAACTTTCTTTGTAACAAGTTTCCAAGCTTGCTTCAAATTTATTATTACATCAATATTATCAATACCCCATTTTAGTGGCTACAATAGTCCTTCATAGAACCATCCCTATTGAGATTTTTGGATGATCTCTTCTAAGATCTTATTGCTATTTTTATTTTTCAAGTAGAATGTTAAGAAGTAATACATTGCTTTAGCTTCCAATGGCAACAAATTAGCTTTTAACAAGAAGCTAAAACATTGGGTCATAAGAGAGAAGTGAATGTGAAAAAGTCAATAGGATGGTGATGTATATTGTTCACTTCATATTAAAAAGGATCATCATCTGGAGCCTCTATGATCATCCTACCAAGTGTTGTCCTAGAAAGGTTGGTGGATGAGTGAAAGTCTAAACTCTTTGAGTGGTTGTGCCTAGGCTTGAACCCATGTCATCCAACTTGAGAGACAAGCACCTTACCTTTTTTTTTTTTTTTTTTTTT
>MNCI01012423.1:397859-442875 GCA_015680685.1 Gnetum montanum | reverse complement strand
TTCCTTTTTTTTTTTTTTTTTTTTTGAGTAAATTGTAGGAAAATATATTATCAAGAAAATATGTATAATCATGAAAAGGTAGGGGGAGAAGGTCCCCACTACACCTACATCTCAAAATCTGGGATGCCTATCAACCTTGATATACCCCCTCATATACCTAGTAGTGGTACAAATCACCCCAAACTACTTCCACCACAAAACAAAACAAGTCCTTTGGACCTTTTGAAACAGGTTGACAACCAAAAGAAAATTCCTAAACTAACTCCCTCCCTAGCAAAACAAACCATTGGACCAAACCAAGAACAAACAGAAACCAAACAAAACCCAACATAGCAACAACACAACTCAACAACTACCAGACCACTTAGAGGTGTTTAGGCATATGAGCACACTTACAATCGGGCCTATATTGCAAGTGCAACATGTCAAGCCACACACAATGCGCTTTGGTGTCAACAAATGTGGCCGCCTATTGAAATATTTTGGAGGCCTTGGCCTTTCTTGCCGTGGTGGCGACAATACCTTTACCATCAAGGTGCAGCTTAGCCAAAGCAAGCCGAATGTGTCGATGGAGCTCCATCGAAGTTGGATTACGGTTGATCTGCACGTGGACGTAGGGACACTTCCCCTCGCATAGCCAAGTAATAGTATTCTACTCATGAGCCCAATTCAACTGTTGTTGGCATGCTTCGTCCTCCTATCGCTCATTCTTTCACTGCTCCTTAGCCTCTCGTTCTAGCATGTCACTACAACACTTCATGCTGCATCTCCTCCTTAAGCTAACGGCAAAGCTAGTCTTCCAACACTACCCTGGCAGCCGCATTCTTGATTACCCATTTTTGCCGAAGCTCATCTACTGTTTCCCAATGTTGGAGCTCCAACCCAATTAGCTGCCTCTAAAACGCCTCCTCCATGGCAACCCACTTCACTTCCCACACCCTACATTCCTCCTCATGCACCCTAAGCATGGCCTCCTCCCTAGCCACATCAATCCACGCTTACATGGTCGACAAACCCTCTCCCAATGTAGCCACTTCCATTGCAAGGCCCTACTCCTATGAAACTACCAACACCAGCACAACACCTAGCTAAAGCTCAGCCTCCATAGCCTTCTCTAGCCTCTACCGTTTGCTGTAGACAACATGGCAAGTTATAGTCACACCCCACATCATGGGCATCAACCTAGCCACCATCCACATGGCTAGAATCAGGCCCAAGTGCCTCTCTGCCCACCGTTGCCACAACAATGCTAGAAAGAAATTTGGCATGTTAACCTACCTTCCCAACTGCAAACACTTAAGAAGTGTGAAGTGGACACCCTAGAGTTTCCACACATTCCCCATTTGTACGAAAAAAAGCTCAACCAATTTTGCAGTTGTTTGCCACAAAGTTGGCAATGCTGATTTAGGGGCCTGATCGCTAGTAGTCTGCAGTACAAGTCTAGCGAAGAAAAACTAAGCATTTTGTAGTCCCCACAACATTGGGACCACAACCTCACTGGACACAGGCACACCCAAAATCCCAGCCAATGCTTTTTTCATGAGGTTGATCTTGACCCCATGAAATGTGGTAGAATTATCCCGCCAATTGGTGAAGAATTTGCCGTCTAACAATGCTGGGTCACCCATCAACAGTGGCAAGAATTCCACCCATCCCACTTGCTTGACCAGGTCCCACAACTCCACCCATCCTTGAAATTGCATGCATGAAGGTTCGAAAGTTGGATCCATGCCCATGCTGACAATTGCCTCACACCACAATCTCACGCCCTCTGCAACCACTTGTGCCAACGGTGGTAATGACACCTATCG
This sequence comes from Gnetum montanum, assembly GCA_015680685.1. Classification (NCBI taxonomy): domain Eukaryota; kingdom Viridiplantae; phylum Streptophyta; class Gnetopsida; order Gnetales; family Gnetaceae; genus Gnetum; species Gnetum montanum. Next base: position 441,064 of record MNCI01012423.1, on the reverse strand, counting down.
AAAAATTAGGTGGTTATGTGCCCACCACAAACACCAAAGGATGGTGGTGGCCTTTGAATCCCCATTTAAATTTTGGGGTAGGGGAATTCTAGTGGCCCTCCACGGCTTCGAACTAAAATGACACTCAAACATGAAGTGATGCCACATTTGTGGTGTTTGGTTGCATGAGGGACACATGTCTTCTAGCCTTAATCCCCATCTTCGTGACTCCACCTGCACGGGGATAGCCATGTGATTAACCAACCACAAAAACACCTTTTCCTTGTCTAGGAGGTGCCCCCGCCAAACTAGTAACCATCCAAGAACCGCCAAATATTTATGCTTTATGATTAGGTGGGGTTGTACAGCAATTAACCCCATTTGATTCATGTGTTGCACGTGGTGGTAGAGGGATCACCAGAGAAGTGAATCATTAGGTGTTGCGGTCCATTGCTAGTATTTATTTCACATGATGCAAATCCACGGCACCTTATTTGTGTTCGTCCTAGTCAACCTATGAACCAACTACTAATGGCCCACAATCACTAGGTCAAAATTTTAAAATTCCCATCCCACTTGCTTCCCTTGGTTGTGCCACTGTGTCCCATCCCAGCAAATGAAAATGTTATTCTTGTTTTCCCCTAGACCAAATAAAACTATGTATCAATTGGTCCACTTTGTTTCCAATATTGTGAGGGGTCAGTGCGGCCCGGGGGGGTGGGGGTGGTGTGGGGTGGTGGTATTGGGGGTGGGGGTGGGGGGAGGCAATAGATGCTATAAAGCTAGTAGTTGGAGAAAGCACAACTATGGCTAGGAGAATCCTACCTTTTCTTCTCATGAATTGTGTCGTCCAATGCTTGATTCATTGATGTAGCAATTTGAGCCAGGCCTGCCATCTATTCCATGCAAACATGGGGAATCCAAGGTACACATCCTAATCAGTTCCCAATAGGACCCCTAGGATCTGGGTAATTTTTGCCTTCACTTGGGCATCCGTGTGGGTCAGATAAAGTGCAAACTTAGTCTGATTCACCTCTAACCCAATCTCTTAGGCCATTCATGCCAATGCCCAATCTAGTGCCCAAGCTTGTGGTACTGTGGCTCTGGAAAAGAGAATAGTGTCATCCACGTAATATTCAGCCATGCACTCAACCCTAGCAATGTGCAGCCCCTACACCCCTTCAATTCTGCAATAATCTTTCAATGTGTCCATCACAATGATGAACAGGTATGGCGACAAAGGGTCTCCTTGTCAGAGACCCCGCCCTGGGGAGGAGAAACCTCAAAGCCCCCCCTCTAGGTCAATGGAATAAGCGGCCAAAGATTGTATGTGAAGGCACAAGTTTACAAAGTCATGGCTGAAACCTTTGTGGGCCATGATATCCCTCATAGTGTCCTAGCTTACAGTATTGTAGGCTTTAGTAATATCTAGCTTGAAGCACATACCTGGAAACCACGTGGTTTGTAGTGAGTGTAGAATTTCTTGTAGCAAGATAACTTGGTCTTGTAGGAACCGATCCTTCATGAATCCCACCTGATTATTACTGACCAGCCTGGACATTAAAGGAGACGGCCTTTTGACAATCAACTTAGTAAATAAACGAAGCAGGGTGTTGCATACGCCAATTTGCCTAAAATGTGAGGACTCTAACAACAAGCAATTTTGAGAATAAGCATGATTCATGAGCAGTTAATTTCGCAGCAAACCTATCTCCATCTAAGCATACTATTGAATGTGTCCAACAGATTCTCCCCCAGGATGTCCACAAATTCTCTGAGAAACTCTATGGGCCATTCATCAGGTCCTAGAGTCCTACGCAGCTTAAGGTCCCTCATAGCATCCTTAAGCTCCCTCTAGGAAAATGGTGCAAGTAGTTTTGGGTTATCCTCCTCAAATAGGACCTGCATCATAGGTACTAAAATCAGAAGCCTCTCCCTCTCCCTCCAAACACTTGCCCAATAAGATTGGAATTCTTGAGCTATATCTTGAGTCTATTCCAAAACCTATCCCTGCCTAACCAACCACGACACCTTCTTGGCCAAATTGTTAGCCTATGTCATAGCAAAGAAAAAATGGATTGGTGGATCCCCATCCTTTAGCCACATGTTTTGTGAACACAACTTCCAATACCCCGATTCTTCCTTATCCAACTGCTGCAACTCATAAGGACAGCTTGTTCCTCATAAACCAAAGACTCCCCTGCCTCCTACCTTGTTTGGATCACCATAAGCTACTACTAGAGCACCACCCTCACCGGCCCCCCCTCAAATGTGATTGAAAGGTATATTTCTCCTCCCACTTGTGTGAACAAATCTCCTTCTTCAGGAGGTTGAGACCATTGGTAAGGAAATCACATGGATCCTTGGCCCTTGAATATTGTCCCAAATGGTAGTCACTAAAGGCAAGAGCCATGGCTTCATGAGCCAGGTCCTCTCAAAGCAAGATTGTGACACCAGTGGATGTGACTCCCTTCCAATCTAACAGATCAGCGACCGATGATCTAAGGTTCGCCTTTCTATTCTCGTGACCTACACCTCCTTCACTAGCAAGAGGGGTGACGTAACCCAAACCTGGTCAATTTGGGACATAACCCTGGCACTACCTTTTCTATGATTGCTCTAAGTATATCAATAGTTTCCAATGTCCAAATCCACCAGTTCATGTTGTTGTAGGAACTATAAAAATTACTCCACACCCGTAGGCACAATGCTTCATCACTCGTCTTCTCCCAAGCATGCAAATGTTGATTAAAGTCCCCCATGACAGTGCATTGCCACCTGTCAGGTATCAGCACAACAACCCTCTTGAGCTTGTTAAGCCGCTTCTCCCACTTCTACTCCTCATAGAAGTTCATAAGCCAGATATCCGAAGAAGGCAAGCAAATGGTAATGCTCCAATCTGAGGAGTCCAACAGCTGGAAATTCAGCTGGGACATCATAGCTAATCCACCAACTCTCTTTACCATTACTCCAAATGATGGTTTCTATAATTTTCACTTGATATTAATGGTTGTAAAAAGGACAGACTTATTTAATAGGGACATGTGGTTCTCTTGGGTGTTGTCACTCTCACATGTCCACTTCCTCATGAGCTTGCTTGTCTAAGTCACATAGTCATCATGTCATAAAAAAATAGATTTCTGAAGAATGAGATTTTTAGTCTTTGTCCAATGTATAAACATTTGTGCACAAGTTTTTGCCTAGGCTTTGGAGTTTCATTTAGCTTATAAATAGTGGATGATGCTTGGCTCTTTTTATCTTTTTACCTTTTGCCAAGTGAGGGGAGACTATGCTAGTTTAAGGTGTGAGGAAGTGGGACAGAGGAGAAGTGTAAGGCTGTTCCTTGCCTATTCTAGGCTATCTTTTTGGGCCTGAACTTTGGGCTGCCCTTGTGTAGCAGGGGAGCTGTTACTGGCTACTCTTGGGCTGTTTTTGGAGACTGTTCCAGATGATTTGGGGAACTTTGGTTGCTGATTTTTAATCCTAGTTTAGAAACTTATGCTTCTTGTTATTTGTTTTCTCTGTTGGATTCCATTTTAAAAAATATAATAATAAACACCTTTAAAATCTGTCCTATGTTCTATTAAAAGAAAAATCAGGTTATTATTCTTTTTTTTTTTTTTTGCATGGTGGTTGTGTTCTAGTTTTTGTGTCCCATTGCATCACCTGCAATACATACCTTTAAATCTGTACTCTGTTCAATGTCTATATATAAGAAGTTGGTACACCATTCAAGTTATGATGTGTTTTTTTGCACCTGTAGGAACTTTGTTAGGTCAAGTATGAATGGTAAAAGGGAAAATAAAATAAAGTTGGTTTTAGAAAGAATAGTTGGTATTTAAGTCTCAATGTTCTTCCTTAACATTTAAAGAAATTTCAGAGATTGGAAGTGCCTTAAAATCAAGGAAAACATTATTGAATCCCTAACACCTATTATGAACAGTGTTGTTATTTATAATTTCAGATCTACTTCAGGTCCACATTGCCTCTCCACTCAGATTTTGTTTGCAAAAAATTAAGATACTCTAAAATGGAGGAAGCATTGGTTAGTTTCCATTCCTTCATGAGCTTATGTTAATGTTTAGCTAGGATCAATGGTGTGAGGGGTCGGCACTCTAGCCTTATTTTGGCCTTTTGGTAGGCAATGCATCCGTGGGACTCACTGCTACGGCCAATTGTCCACAAGTTCTACCAGCGCAAAGTGCGACCTACAACTCATGTGCAAGGGAATGTGGGGTTATTGTCCTCTATGCCCCTTCAAGAACAAGGGGAACCTCATTGCCTAAGCATGAGGAGCTGCCGATGAGGTTGGAGAATCCTAATTTCTATTAGGTGCTAGAGGATGTGGTGGCTTGGGCAAGGGAGGAAGAGCAGAGCCACTAGGAGGCGGTCATAATCCAACAAATGAGGGACATTCACACCAAGACCCATGTTGAGCAATAGTGACATCAAGAGGAGTTGGAGCTTCTTCAACAGCAATTGGAGCACCACAAAACCCAATGGTGGCATGAGCAAGCAGAGAAGCTATGTAGAGAGGTTCAGGTTGGGATTTTGCAAGAGGAGGAATTGTGGTGCTAAGGAGCTACTAAGAAGGAGGAGGCTAGCAGGGCATTATCTAAGCAACAAATGCAGCAACGTTTCAAGCAGGCTCATGAGGTGGAGGTTTGGTGGTGGTTGATGGATGGTTACTGCCCTTATATACTTATGGGCATCAACAAGGAGGCTTTGTGGACTGATCTAAGGTAGCATATCTGGTTAATTGTTGCTAAGTACCATCCAGATAAGACGAAGGATACACCTAAAAGCAATTGCCAGCAAATGGAACAGGATTTTCTTGAATTCCAACAAGCAACCAATTTTGTTGCTTCCAAGTAGCTTTATGCCATTTTGGACTAGGTCCACTTCAAAGTGACCCGCAAGTGCCCGTGTTCCTCTCTTCTGCATCACATGTAGGGGGTTCTCTTGTCTCTATTTGGGGTTTTTGGGCTTGGCCAATGTTTGGGTCTGGCTCTATTTGGGCTATGACTTTCCACCTTGTTTTTACTCTGTTGTTAAAGGGTTTGTGGTTTGGGGGTTTTTGAACAGGCTTGGTAGGGATGCCTGTTGCAGGGAAAGTTCTCCCCCCAGTTTTTGGATGGGGTCATCTTTGTACATATGCTGATTGTATTTTTACTATTTTAATGGAATCTACTTTACCTTTTTCCAAAAAAAAAATACTAAGCTCATTTATTTTTTTAAAAAGTATGTTCTTTTATTTAAGCGAAGAAAAGAAAAAACCTTGTGTCATCATGCATATTTTCTTGCTTTCCATAAAATAAACCTACATGAGTTATGATTATAAGCCTTTTGGACCCTATGATAAATAGTTGACCAAAATTCGCAATTAGTAATTAGGTGAATCATCCCCTTGGTTGGTTGTGTGCCTTGTATGAAGCATATAGGATTTCTAGGGATGATTTTAAGAATAATATATTCATTCCCAAACCTTGAATGGATTGGTTGCATTGTTTTTTTTTTTATCCACCCTACCCTAGAAGTGGAGATGAACACCACTAACCAACTCTGCTTGTATAAATGCTTGCTTAGGTCTAATATCTTGAGCTATTAGACCCTAGGGGGGTCGCATTGCACAACACCTGAAGGTTTTCAATGATGTGGGTTTCATTCATAAGTGTGTACCTACCTAGTGTACAATCCCTAGTCACCTATCTTGGGGGTATATGAAGTCAAGCTTTGCTACTATCTTGGGGGTATATGAAGTCAAGCTTTGTTTGTGTAGCATAGTACCTGAAGTTAACCAAACTTATGGTCGAATGGTGATTGGATTCTTCAAGGTGGATGACCCTCAATGTGGGAATGCAACATCACATTGCATGGGCAAAGTTTTTGAAACCTATATGTTTTTTCGGTCCTAGCCATTGTTTGAAGCTTTTATAAATTAAATAATCTTGTCTAATGAAAACATTGTGGAGGATTAAGATCACATTCAACTACATTTGTTGGTGCTACTTGTAAAACAAAACTTGAAACAAGTGAGTCACACCAATCTTTTATGTTTTCTAGTTTCTTAGGTAATAGGAAGTGATAGCCATTGCCTTTGGCTATACTACTCTTTAAGGTATCATACTACTCTTTAATACTACTGAAGATAGATGATACCCTATTAATGCATTAATCCCAGTGTTATGCAGGAGCACACTCCCATAAAAATTCCTTCATTCCCCACGTTCCAAGGACAGGAACATTCTCCATTTTGCTGGGGAACACCTAGCAGACGCTGACAATAGATAATGTTTGGTAAATGTCTGAAAATGTTATGAAATACCGTTCATTTTATCCCAACTAACCTTGGTAACAGTAAATCTAGATTATGGATTTGATAGTTGGCTATCAATGCTTGACCGCCAGTTCTGTAGTGGTTATGAATTTGATAGTTGCCTGTCAATGCTTAACTACCCGTTCTATAGTTGCAGTTACATACTTGATCAGTGTACATATCAAACCGGTTAGATGGGGGAAAATCATTTAAATTTTAAAAGTACTGATCACATTTATTGTGTTCTCCTTGTAAAATGATAAAACATTAAAATTAAAATAGTATTGAAATTTGCAAACTTTAACCTATGTGTAGATGTACAACCGTATCACATACTTGAATACGTAAGAAATTAAAAACTTATACTTGAAAATGTAAAAAATGTTTTTTTTTTGTATTTATAAAAATATTGAAATTATATATATTGTAAGATTTTTATGTCTATGTTCCACATGCATCTAGCTTTGCTCCTAAGAAATAGCTACCATTCCCAAACTTTTTTGGGTACACGTTCCTGTGTTTCCGAAACTTCCAACCAATGTGAAACGTAGATTAATCTTTAGAATTATGAAAAGTAGAAAAGCCCTCTCTTAACAACAGCATGTTAAGGTTAATGAAGGTAGGAGGTATGTAGGGCTGTAATCAACCTACCATTATACTGAGTCATATTCTTATTAGGTACTAATGTAAGTTTAGTGGGAAAAAAATGTAGTGACAATTTTGAGGTAGGTTATTAGGTGTCTTAAAACTAAGTTGTATTTGTAGATGAAGTATGATTGTAGCATTGAAGTAATCTACATTAGTTTTAAGATCTCCACCTTTGATTGTTTCAAAGAAAAATATAATAATATAGAATATGGAAGTAGAATCATATTGAAGGCATAATTATTATTTTTGGTTCATAGCATGCAACAAATCATTGTAGGTGTGCTCCACCCTTGAATGTGCAACTAGCTACAGAAAGTGCATACATCCCTCCGTGGAAAGAGATACTCCAACACTTGAATAAGCCATCAGTTTCAGCAAGCAACTCCCATCTAGTGCACTGTTCCCAACATTTATTCTTTCCATCTACATTATTTCAAAATTCTTGCAGTACCTTATTTTTTACCCTCAAGCGAATGTAAATTCTTTATAATTAGTTCTTATTCTTAAACTTCATTTCCAAAGCCATTTTTCCCTTGATGATACTATCCATTATTATGAGTTAACAATAATTGGGGTTGTTTGAAGCAAAATCAGACCTTGCGTAACCCTTAGGCATATGATCAGCACAACTTCCTTCAACATGATAAAAGTAGCATATCTACTTGCTATATATTTAAAGCCATATCATGAAATAGCTCTTCATGTTATTTAACTATTTAAGAAAGTGTTTATGTGAAGCTATTGTTGACTAATTATGTATGAAATTAATTAATAAGGATGAAACTTTCTAGATACTTTATGGGAGCTGGTATTGTTCTAGAAAGAATGCCTTTGAATCAATTCATTTAGATTTTTTTAAAAGGAAATCTTCTAGGCGTTTTTAGTTGCATTATTGGGTAAACATGTAATTAAGGTTAGGCTTTCACTCATCCAATGCCCTTCCAAGACCCCACATTGGCTGGATAAGCATTGAGCCTTTGAGTAATGATCCTTTATGTAATTAAGGTTTGAAGCATGGCTTGGCCTTTATGAGCATTGGGTTCATTGCTCATTATAAGTAAGCACTTTTGTTGCCCAATTGAGAAATAAAAGCTTGGTTTCTCCTGTGAATGTTTTCCTTTATACCCAAGGGTTTTACAATGTAAATATTGTGCATCTCATATTTGTCTGTTTTGCATCATCTGCTATTTTTAGCTGCACACACGTTTTAGGATATCTTCTTGTATGTTCTCATAAATGTTTCACTTTATCGCATAACTCGATCCACTACATTTCTAACAATGGTATTAAAGCAAGGTTTGAAAATGTGGAGATGTGGTGCAGTAAATTTTTGAAAGTGGGACTTGTAGTAATACCAAGTTGCAATGGTGGAGTTTGTAGGAACAGAGAACAAGACAAGCGTGAGACGTATATTCTATTTCTGTGCTCAATTGAAAGTGGGAGATGGATTGTGACTTGGAGACTTCTAGCATTTTGGGTGATTTAGGCAAGAGTCAATTACCTCAAATTGAGGCTTCAAAAGAAATTCAAACATTCGTGCATGGTTTAGGTGTACGAGTTATGTCTCCAAGTCAACAGGCTATGTTACAGTTAGGCCTCTACATTCTTTACATAGACAGCACAAAGACTTAGAAGTGAAAGCCTTCCTTTAATTTCTGAAGTGTGGGATCCATCTTCCCATCTGAATTGTTTTTTTTTTTTTTTTTTTTTTCAAATTTTCAGATGTGGCAACTCTTGACACTTTTTAAAAAATAAACAACCAAGACATTTCTACCCAACTTCTTTATGGACTTAACTTGTATTATATTCAAAAGAAAAATACGTTATTGTAGGTCTGACAGCAGATCATAATTTATGCGTATTATGTATTCTAGTTTTTCTATAACTCCAAAAAGTATTTTGGATCCATTTTTGTCATATCTGGTAGCTTCACTCTAAAATGCTTGGACTTCCTGGCCCCAATACTACTGTATCCAACACATGCTTAGATATGGAGTCTCTAATGTGACTCAATGTAATATAACTTAATTCAAAATGATACTTTTTTCTTGGTAATTTAACCATTGCCCTTCGGGTATGCTGAGAAATTATGCCCACAATCTTCTACATTCTGAAATATAAACATGCCCAAAATTTATAGGTCTTGTGATTCTTCAGATATTGGATTCTGAAATACTGTAAAGAACATGATATAGTTCCAAGGAATACATGGCGTAAATAGTACTAAAATTTGTATTTTCCTATATTGGTGTTATGTTAACTTGTAATACCTCGGTAATATTTTAGTAATGAGCCGCTGCTAAAGCAAGGAGTTTTCTAGAACAAATAAAGCATGGTTTTGTTAAGCAAGGAGTTTTAAAATGAAATGCTTCTAATGCCTTCTGATGGCTCATTAATACTGTAAAGTGAAGTTGAAAGTGGATTTTTCATTATCCCCCAAAAGAGATCCTGTGTATGTACTGGGCACAGTGGATTATACAAGTCAATGACTCAAAAAAACATGTTCAAGTAACAAGCCAATTTATGTAGCTTGAACAAATCATACAGATTTTACAAATAATTAGACATATTCCATTTCATTCTGTATAAGTCCGTGCAAGGACACTGAATGAAGATGTAATATTCATCCTCGACTATATCTAGCGCACACAACTAAGAAGTCGTTTCTTTTCTTGCTGCTGCTCTATGTCCATTACAAGGATCACAGGCGAATAAGGTGATAGCTCAATACAACATGCATGTGATTGTAATTGAAACTGATTTTTATTATGTTCCTAAACTCCATATTGTATTTCCATGTAGACCTAGAATTTACATAGATTTCATCAGTGTGCCAGACTTGGACTTGACAAGTTACTTGGTGTGTTAGGACTCGTTGAAAATGCTAAATTGGACAAGTTTTCATATAAAAAAAAATTCATAGAATATTTTTTAAAGCTGACCTGCCACACCTTCACTTGCAACCTAACTGATTTGAAAAACCACCAGCTTCTCAAGTTTTGTAACACTCTATTTCATAGATGGCTGTAACTGAAATTCTATGTATCTGGAGTTATTAGCATCATGGAAAACATTGTAGTTAGAGAAGTTAGCAAAGCTATTGAAATAATAATACATTCCAATTAAGTTAATAAAGATCAAAGTTATTTTACGCACTTAATTTGGTGGCTTACCATAACAAAGATGTAACTTTATTTAATTCGCTAAAGTTTAATCAATTTCTAATATTATTGTGTATTTTAATTCTGGTTGAAAAAATCTAATGTTCCAAAATGTTGCTTGACCCTAACATTGGTTACTTTAAAATGTTTGAATTTTAGTTAGAATATGTTTGTAAAAAGATATACAATCATTAATTTCTCAACCAATGTCTACGAAAAAGAACAAAACATGTACAAAAAACAAGCAAGCAAGAAAGCAAGGAACAATGGTCAAATTGTATATGAGCACAAGAAAGAAGATAGAGAGATGGAATGAGCGAGTTATAAGACTGAAGAAGGCTATGTCAAGAAATGGAGGAAGGGAGCACCGCCAAATGGTGAGGAAACCAAACCACCTATAGAGATCCTAAAACAGCCATGAGGAGAACTCAGGTGAAGTAAGAAGACATCAGTACAAGTTCGTAAGATATTGGTGAAGATTTTACGAATAAGCAAGTACTTATGAAACTATAAAAATCATGATGCCTGATATCCAGATTGAACCTGGAGCATGTAATATAAATGAAGAAAGTAAGTACAATGAATCATCCAACATCTAAAAGGAGTGTATGAAAGTGAAACCTAAACAGGTAAAGAAGTTGAGTGTCATGAACATGAGAAGTTCAATGAAGATGAAAGTGTGAATGTAGGAACCTATCAAATTAATGAGGTTTAGCATAAGAAGGTGGAGCAGTGAAAATGAAAAGGGTTGCAACCTCGCTTAAGACCAACCAAAGGTGAAGTTAAACACATCATAAAAGATCTCAATAGTTTACAATGATGTTAAAAAGTATTCTGACTTAGCATACGACCATAACACAATTAGAAGATAATGATACATCAAAAGATGTAGATCACTAGAGTTGTAGATGAGGATTACAGAAGTAGATATCAGCTGAAGATTCCAATTAAAATATGTCGTAGACCTAGACTGGTTATGATCTACGTTGCAATCGTACATTGATAATTAGTTCTGGTCTTGAGATAGTAAATCCACTTGTAGATCCTGATGAAAATACAAAAACATAGAAGTTTGCAAGTCAAGAGAGCTTACATAACTAAAGAATTTATACATATGACAAATACTTAATGAGTTACATAAGGTCCACAATTCTTTAATTTAGACTTGTCCAAGAAACATAAAACCAAAGTCTAACACTTTCACATTTTTCACTCATATCTTCTTTATTTGCATGGTTCAAGCTTGGGCCTATTCACTTGAAAAGGTTAGGCTTTTGCTTATCCACTGACCCTCTTAAGACCTGGATTGGCTGGATGAACATCAAGGCTTCGAATGATGATCCTTTTTATCTTATTTATTTGCTTGCTTGATTTTTCTTCTTTGTAATATTGAAATAGTCCTGTAATAGCCATTACTTGCATGCCTTGAAACTAGCAATTGTACCTTCAAAGTTAGTTCATCGGTATCTTTCCCTCTTCTGTGTTTTTTCCTTTTTTTTTTAATTTTCAAATTACCCATCACCCATCGTATTTCAAACTGACTGTTCATATTCTCAGGTGAATACTTGAGAAATCAGTTGCAATTGAGTATGATTCAAAACTGATTGGTTATAAGAAAAATACTTGTTTCAGCAATTTAAATTTATTTTCCTGTACCCCAGTTGTTTTGTATGAGTTTCCTGTTTAAACTGGAAGATTGATTAAATGAAATCTGACATTACAATTGTATATTATAGGCATACTGATGACCTTCAGGTTGTAAAAGTTTTGGATACTTTACCATGGAATGATGTAAAGCGAACCGGAGGGTTTCCTACGCCGGTAATTCCACACTTCTTACTCTTTGCCATGGAAGTTCAAAAGTAACCACGACTTTTTTCCTTTTTGTTTCCATTATAGGCATTTATTCTCGTAGATTTGCCATTCACTCGTTCAAAGGGAATGAGATTACTTTGTAAATTTCTTCTGACTCATCCTTAACATTCTACAGACTTGGGGAAGTGATCACCTTGCTTTGGCTTGTCAATTTGCGCTTCTACTGAAGTCCTGAGATTACGGACAATTTTTGTTCCATAGTCTAAATCATGGTACATTGACGCATGATCAAGCATCTGGCTTCAAAGATAAAACAAGATCCTAGTTTGAAAGGGTAGTAACAATCATATTTAGTGTTCTTGGGCTGTAATCTGTTATTGTTTGAACAAAGCTGTAATCTTGTTTGAAAGCTGTAATCTGTTATCTTAAATTTTTTCCCAACTGCCATGATTTCTTAGAAGGCTCCATCATAGGTTTGATGTCAAGCAAAACGTGCCTTGGGTATTCGAATTTTTATTATCGTTTATTTTATTGTCAACATCTCGTATTTCATATATTATGAAGTTATCATATTTAAGAACGCATGGAAACATAAATTTTAGGGTTAATAGTTTATATAACGTTATACCTGTAAATTTTTGCGGTGCTCTTAAATGGTATGTGTACGTTTTTAAAATTAATAATTGCAAGTAGAATGCTCTAACTACTTATCTGTCTATTTGAAAACATTTTAAATTTGGCTTTTCAAAATGTTCCTTATAAGCATTGTTTGTTATAAGTTTATAACATGCTCTTTTTTTTACTGGCCATCATTTGGAGTGATAGAAGGTGCTTATTTCTTAAGGCATAAGCTCTAGGTGCCACCATGTGAAAAGAGGTTAAGCTTTCCTTCTAAAAGGTTCAGCAACAGTCAGAGAAGATCTATCAATCTACTTGGGACCCCATTTTATGTGCATTGAGCTTTTATATTATAACCCTTTTATCTACATGCTCTTTTTCTTAGGTCAATGGAGATGTCCAACCCAAAAATGAATATGAATAATAAGAAAAAGATTGAGAGTACCCACATGTTGAACAATGAATAGAAAACTTCAAAAACATGGAAATGAAAACCTTTTTGATTTTGTGGATGTCAATATTGAAAAGTCAATAAAAGAAAATTAATTTGTAGCAAACATTAGACTTTCAAAATCAATTCTAGAACTTAAATAGCAAAAAGATCCAAGGTATTTATAAAAAACTATGATATAAGATATAATTTTGTAGAAAAGCTAGATACAAAAGAAAAATGATGGCACATATTCTACGTTACAATTGCTTCATTGAATTATCACTTGAAGCCACAATCCTCATCCCACCAACATCCTAGGAGGGTTGGTAGATGAGCAAAAAATCTTGACCAAGGTATCTATAAGGTGAAGTTATATTTATTGGGTCCTTTTCAATAGTGAAATAGTAATCATAGTGCCACACACCATAATTTTGGTTTTTTGTACATTAACTTTCATTCTTGAACATTGGTAAAAATCATCCAAAATAGTAACCATTTGTTGCAAGCTTTCCTTATCCACAAAAGGATGACAAAGTGATTATCAATTTTAATATAGTGTTTACTTGGAATTTTATACATTTGCTTAAGTTCAACAATAAAAATACTAAAAAGTGTAGGTGAAAGAGAATAGCCTTGTTTCACTTGAATATCACTAGTAATAAAACATTTTCATGGGAGTGCTAATATGTGATTTGCATATACACCTCCACGTAAAGAATTTGAATAACACCTAGCAAAGATGGAGCATCTATGTCTTGTAATTGCTTTCACAACTTGCTTCAAATAACTAAATCATATGTTTTAGAGAAATCCACAAAGCAAACAAAAGCTATTTTATTATACCCTTTTGCACAATCAATAAGATATTTCAATATAATAAGGTCATCAATAGTAGAATGGTGACATGTAACCCTAGCTTAGGAAATTACTTATAAATTGTTTTCTTTTATGTATTTTCCAGCCTTCATCTCAAAAATATTTTCCAAAACATTAGCAAAAATATTATTAATTACAATTGACTTATAGTTATTTAAATCAAGTTTATCTCCTTTTTGAAGAGCAAAATAGCTCTATTAATGCACTATTTTTTCTCTAAAGCAATTTGAAGAGCATGGTTTAGATTTTTTCAAACTATGCCATACCAAAGGTTCTTTCCAAGTTTAGCATTTATTCATATAGTCTTGTTGCATCAACTACGTTACCAAAGGCTAGTCTCTTAATGCCTTTTTTAGTGTCCTCAAAGGAGATGAAAAGGTTTTTATTGTCCTACCAATATCCAACCAACGAATGGTTATCTCGAAACAAATTTTGATAACATTGGAAAATAACAGAAAAAGGAAATTTCAATTTCGATCTTTCCCTTTGATGAAGAAACTTCTAGAAATTTCTTGGTTCTATCTTGATCATGTGGAGAAGAGTAATTTGTCTTATCTTTAATGAACTATCACTTTTTGTCTGGAATTAATTTATTATAAAGCCTAATATCTATTGGAGATTTTTGTGTTTTTAATTTAAGTCTAGTTGTTGTACATTCAAAATCAAACCAAGGCTAAGGTTTTCTTGATGCTTTTCTAGAAATAGGTTGTGTTGTTGCCACTAAAATTTCTTCAAGTTTTGCATCAAGGTTCTAGCACTTTTGGACTTCCTCTTGAAAATCTAACTTGATTTTTGTATGTTACCTTGTAACAGATTAGCTTTCTTTGATGTCTAACATGCTATAAATTTATCAAAGGGCTAAAATAGAATGGTTGTTAGACCCAATCACCTCATCACATACCTCAAAGCGTTTAATACAAGCCAAACTCTCTATATTGGTAATCACAAAATCAATGCATGAGAAAATAACAACAAAATTGGAAAATTTGATTAACCCATTAAAAATTACCAAATCTAAACCCTCTTATTGTAACTCTCTTTTAAGTCCTCTTCATTCCACCCTCACCGCAGAGAACTACATGGCCCTAATTCTATGATGGTTGTAAATATGTAGGCAGCCAAGATTGGATAGTTTTGGTGTGGTGCCAGGCCACACCTTGTACCAGATCGTGAAGGATCTAGGGGTGAGGCACCTTCCCTTGTAGGTGCATCATTTCCCCTCCCACCGATGTTGTCTACAAGGTTGTTTGTGTGCTTGTTTGCATGGTCCTTGTTTTGGAGTTGGTTACCCTCCGTGGGATGCGTTGCCATATATGGTAAGAACCTGTGATTTTGCTTGCACTCACTCTTGAGTTGCTTGCTTGCTTGAGGCGTGTTCCCCAAGTCTTTCGCCCTAGATCCATTGGATCTTAGTGAATTCCTTGGGGTGCTGGACAACATCAAGGTAACACTGTTACAAATGGTATCAAAACGTTTTTGAAATTGTGTTGTGACATGCATGTGCTCTTTGGTTGTGTTACTCCATTGAGGTTGTTCGATTAATGGTCCTTTCGAATTGATACCTAGGTGATCTAGGATCGTATCCTTGTGTATTCTTTGAAGAGTTGCCTTATGGCATTGTTCTACACTCTTCATGAGGGGACAGAGGTTAAATTATGAGCAACTGATGTATGTTGCTCTCCTTGAGGATGTAAACGATTGTGTTGTAGTGATGTCCTCCACTTGTTTACTTGTGTTTGGACTAGTTGTGATTGTATGTGATATGGTAGAGAGGAGTTCTATTGGCAACTCAAGAATTTTGTTGCTCAAGGAGCTTTCATCTCTGGTCTCTTGTGATTCATCTGGGATGAATCGGACCAAGTCTCCACTTTGGTTTCCACCCAAATGACATGTTCAAGATGGCATTTATTGAATTGTGCAGGATAGGACATCCTTGCACTCCCACTCACCCTAGATACAGTGAGTATGGGAAAATACAAATTGGGACAAGATGGTTCCCAAGTACCTTAGGATGGAGGGCCTTCGAACATGTGCTTTTGGTGAGCCTTGTTCTTGGTGGATTAAGACTGTTGTCGGTAGATTTCAGACGCTCGTGTTTGCGATTGTATGTTTGTCTAGTTGTGTATGTGTATCTTCTTGGTTGTGCTTTCAAATTCTGCATGCATATAATCTTCATCGTGTCTATCGTTCGTAACGCAAGGCTTGGTGTTCTACACAGTATGATGACTTATTGTTGGGAACGTTGAGGATGCATTTTGAGGCTGTTTGTGCCATCCCAAAGCCAAATGTTTGTTGTCTTATTTGACAACTTCTTGTGCATGAGGCATGATTGCCCTTGTTGTTGAACTTTGCCATTGTGCCTAACAGGCTATGGTGTCATGTTGAATCTCCCTAATGTATTGTCCCATGTCCTTTGTGTAATGTTAATTCATGTTGACGTCCTCACCTTCCTGGTGGGACAGCAGAGTTGAGCATGATATTACTTCGCTTTAATTCTATGAGGGGTCATTCTCCATTCCGATGGATGCCCTCTTCAGTTCCTGAAATAATAACGCAGGTCGTATTGAGACGGTTGTTTCCTATTGGGACCTAGAAGCAATTGATGTTCGGGACTTGTTCCTAGCAATTGCGCCATGTTTGTGAACTCTTGGGATTTGTTTTCAAAGATAGAATGTTGCTACCTGGGTGAAATTCAGGGAACCTCCTTTGTGAGGTCGCATTGTTGATGTTCCTTCTTGTAAGCAAGGCATGATCTTATGTACTCACTCAACTTTTGGGGGCTTCAGAGGAACTTCCTTGTTGGGGTTCTCTAGTAGACCACCCTTACTGTAAACCCTTCGGGGATGAATCGTGTAGTGTTTTGAGTTGTAACTGATGTTGGTGAAGCCCATTCCTTGTAAAACTATCTTGAGGACCCAGTCCTCCTATGGGCAAAATGTTGTTGTTGACTTGTGTCTATGGTTTGGGTTGAATGATAATAGGTAGTGGTGCGGCCTTGTCTACCACAAATTGATGTAAACGAGCTTGACTGGGATGTATGAAACAAAATCCTAGATCTCCCAAGATGAAATAGAAATCCCTCTTGATAAAATTTCAAAGGGATGAACTGCTTGGTGTCTCGAGTTGTTCTCAAAGTGAAATTGAATTTGGGTAAAACTTATGAACCCATGTCTTTCCTTAGCTGGTAATAGTTCAACGATATGGTTGTGTTGGCTATATTGACTACTTGGGCATGTATTATGGGTAAGGTGTAGCTAGGCTGCTATACTTACCTATGGAAGAAACCTCCCAAAGAGGATCCTTCCTTCAAGTGCAAAAAATCTAATGAAAGGTGTTGATGATAGTTTGGGCTTGTTGTATGATAGCCTCTTGGAGAAGTTTCCAAACAGATTTTTGGATCTTCTCTCTCGTTGTGGCTATGGAATACTATTGGAGGGTGAATTGAGGTATGCGATGCTGGTGTCTGCAGACATCAAGGTCAAGCTCAAAAGATATGCCCTTGTAGCTTGTGTGGAAGGGAGAACATGCTTGACTCCCTTCATACCAGCTTGAACAAACATGATGAAAAAAAATGCGCATGGTACAAATGCACGTGGAATCAATGCTTAGATGCTTGCACTAGTGAGACCCCATGGGTCTGGATGCAAGTAGCAGAACATGGAGTTCTGGCAAGCATGAGTTGCTTGCGAAGACATGGCTCCTTCGGAGCATGTCCTCCCTCTCAGTTTGATGTTCCCAAGTCCCTCACCATGGGTAGCGGCCCTGGTGAGCCCTCTGATGAAGTGTTTGTTGGTTGTCGCGTTTACTAGGCTGCATATATGGGACCCCGTATACGCGGTCGCGTCGACATGGCCCCGTATATGCAACCCCGTCGATGCATCCTTCCATGCATCAACGTGGCCCCGTTTACGCGGCACCTATTTTGGCCTATAAATAAGAGGGCCTTCTGCCTCATTGAGGTACCTTTTTGTCAGTTGTAGTGAAGCTCTTGCAGTTTGTTCCTGCAGGAGATAAAATATTTTCCAAGTGCCCATAGTAGGTGTAAAGAAGGTGTCCAGCTCTTTATTCAAGCGCTGATGTATCTAAGCCCATTGGCGTGAACGCCAATAAAGACGAGCTTTCAAGCATTCCTTACAGCATTTGGACTTAGTCATTTATTGCATTTAGTAGCTTAATGTTTCTATACTTTGATAATTACTTAAGTTTCTCTTATTACTAGTTTAATTGTTATCACTCATTTACAGTTCATAGAAACCATAAGTACGATCATCTCGAACGTAAATCCAACACTTCGTAACCCAGTGATGCCTAACGTCTGGTAACCCAGTAGTGCTTAGGAAACGCTCAGGACGTGCCCAGAAGATGGGATCGGATACTTATGCTAAGGATAGTTATACAGATTAGGATAATTATAAGTTAGATAATATTTCATTCCTTACTTTTCGTACCTTAATTAGATGCCAAAAGATAAAGTAAAAACTATAAAAATTAGTTGCCTCAATCTCACTTAACCATTGCCACTAGATACTCACAAGTGAGGTTGAGAAGACAACGACCGTTCTAACAAAGGATTTTGCTAGTTAGAGGTCTGGTGTATGTTAAGTGCTTACAGTCTACGAAATTCGACCGAGTCGCATGTGAACGCTCGTGATTTGCATGGTTGGGCGTAGGGGTACCTAGCCGCTCATCACCCTCAAAATCGATGATTAAAAAAAATCAAAAATTGATGGGTGCTGAGATGCCATTCACAAGGAACTCGGCGGGACTTGCGGAAGAGGAGCTGTCCTCTTGCATAGGTATGGGTCTACGCAAGAAGATATGTCTCTAGACCCTCAGAAGGGATAGATCTAGGGGATGCCTTAGAGACATTGGCCCTTTGGGTTGGACTACTCCCGCTTATTATAGAGTAGGGAAGTCTTTGAACTTCCTCCAATTGCCCTTGCATTTCATGCAAGGCATTGGATGGAAGGACGTATCAGGTGTTGGGGTTGGTATCTTCCTTCAAGCCTGGCGTCAAAGGAGTTGACGAATCCCTGGAGTTGATGGAGTTTTGAACCCATATAGAAATGTACTCTTGAAGCTATCCTAGGCTCCGCTCCGAGGATGTCACTTCTTTGTGCGAGGGAGGATTGTGAGAGATGTCCCAGGGTGGTGATTCTCTTGGGCTCTCCCCATGGTTCGAGGGCCATGGAACACTTTGAGGCATCCGTGGGTGACTCTCAAGTGTTAGAAAACCCACCCCGGCTTGGAGGTACCAAGCTAGCAATAGGACACCCTCCTGTTGTAACTCTCTTCTAAGTCCTCTTCCTGATTCTATGGCAGTCGTAGATATGTAGGCAACCAAGATTGGATAGTTTTCGTGCGGTGCCAAGCCACACCTTGTACCAGATCGTGAGGGATCTGTGGGTGAGGCACCTTCCCTTGTAGGTGCATCGTTTCCCCTTCCACCAATGTTGTCTACAAGGTTGTTTGTGTGCTTGTTTGCATGGTCCTCGTTTTGAAGTTGGTTACCCTCCGTGAGGTGCATTGCCATATACGGTAAGAAGCTGTGATTCTGCTTACACTCACTCTTGAGTTGCTTACTTGCTTGAGGCGTATTCCCCAGGTTTTTTGCCCCAGATCCATTGGATCTTAAGGAATTCCTTGGGGTGTCGGACAACGTCGAGGCAACGTTGTTACATGATTAGCCTCTTTGTGGAAACTTGTATGATCATTAAGGAGTAGAGGGTAGAAAATTAATGAGACTAAAGGAGCGATTACAAAGACCATCCAAACATCTAGATATTGGATATTATAAAGACCAAAGGAGTGAAAATATAGACTATGCAAACAAAGCATGTAGAATAAAAAGCATATCTTCTTATTTTCCTTATCTTTGGCTCACATTCAAATGAATTATAATATTAATTGTAATCTACTGATTGTTTTCTTTCAGATTAACCCTATATGCTTGAGGTATTACATCGATGATGTTTCTACTTTCTTCAAAATTGAGCTAAAGTTTTGTAACCATCCAACAAATCCTTTGTGATTTCTTGGATGTAATAAAAATTTTCAGCTTTCTAGTTTTTTTTCCAAATGTTGGGATTTCTTTAATTACAATGTTTATAAAAATCTTGAAGATTATTCAAACCATAAAACCAACAAACATTAGTATCATCTATAAATATAACCCAATGAAAGGGTTTTAAAAAATAATAATAAGTTGTTCAAACTTTTGTATCTCTAAATTAGAAATCAACAATGGTAAACCCATAGCAACACCTTTTTTGCTTATTTATAAAAATTCACTATTATATTTGAGGTAGGTAGTTTATAAACAAAGCTTAATAAGAGAACATATTACTATATAAATTCATCTTATAAATCACATCCATTGCTTTATTTAAAAGAATCATAACATACAATGAAATATCAAAACAAATAAAATGCTATTTGCATCAAATAGTAGACTTCTTTATAAAATTAGCAAGATACTTAAAGGATTTCATAAAAGAAGAAGTTTTAACAAAAGGGACTATGTAATTAGCTGAGCATGTAACAATGAGGTTTTAGCTTAGTGATAAGAGTCTTGACCTTGTGAACCAGGTCAAAGATTCAATTCTAGTAGACAACACTACATTATGAAATTTCTTTAAAAAATTCCATAAAGGAAATTCTTAAACTATTTTGTGCAACAAATCCAAGAGGGTCTTAAAGGATGCAATTAAAAATTCAATTTCCGTTTTAGTATCAACAATAAGACAAAGCAAATAATGTTCTATTTAGAAGTTAATGGAAGCAAAAGTTTGACTAGATGTTCAACAAGCTACATAGAAAATACCAATACCTGAAACACAACTTTACTTGTGATTTATTAAATACAAGTAGTTGTAATTTATTAAATACAAGTCTTATTTAGGTGGAGAGGAAACCAATTTGATGATTATTTGTAAGGCTAAACCAATTTGATGATTATTTGTAAGGCTAATTATTCACCTTGGACCAACCAGAACAGAATTTTTGTAAAACTAGTTAATATGTCAAAGTCCCAAGCAAGTTATAAATAGTGAGAATGAGCTGACATGATGTTTTGTCGAACATTGATTTCATTGACCTTCATTAACTTTAACCGTTTTCAAATTACCATTCCTCGTATGAATTTTAAAACATCAAAATCGTAAAAAGTCACCAATTGTTCTTTAGCTATCACTACCAAACTCCTCGCGGTACCATAATTTTAACCAATTCACCGATGTGATTATTATATGAAGCGTCGTATAATATCATCTTTTCAAAATGCGTAAAGCAAAATCGTCTCACAAGCACATTATTTTTCATCCATAATAAAAAATGTTGTTTTTTAAAGAAAATAAATATGGTACCCATCCATAACTTAGGTGCCTTTCCAACTCCACAAGTATAATAATCATCAGAGGCTATTGCATATCAATCTCTTAAATAATTTTACTATGTAGAAATGTTTTCAAATGGCACATTTCAAAATGTTCATTATTTTTCCGGCTGTTTTCCCAACCTTGACAAAATACTGTATTGTACCATTTGAGCCAGGCTTTCATCTTAAAGTGTGCACCAAAATTTTACTTTTTAGCCCAGCTTATTTTATCTGTAAGACTACTTTATTTTGAAAACCTTTTTGATAAGAAATCCGATCATGAATGTCAAAATTGGTTAGAAAATAACCAAAGTCCAATAGGATGTGTACTTTCTCATCTCCATATTTAACAGAACTGACTGCTGGTTATGTCGAACTACCGTAGTTTTTTGGATATGAATTGAGAGAATTTAAGTTAATATTATACTTCCCTGTTGACAAGCTTTTTGACCTGTTAAAAGGAACCCAAGATCAGAAGCATACTATTCAACAATCATGTCTATCAAATGTAATATTCACCCACAAACCTGTTCTAAAGTCAAGAACATGATCACATTCCAAGATCCAAGGCGTCCAAAGTTCGGAACAAATCCCTTGTAAAATGCTCCAATACCCTGCAGAATAACAATTAGCATTAGCATGTCTAAAGCTTTCTGTTCTTATTCTATCAGAAACAAAATTAAAGCTTGAAATTGAATTTGTCAAGGTATATTTGCAAATGGAACAACCCTAGCTAATGCTTTAGCCATGAAGCTAGCCACATATAAGAAAATTTAAATAAACAGAAAAATACAAAAAGGGAAGAAAGGAAAATAAAACGAGATTGTTGGATTTAAGAGACTTCCAGCAGATGCGCTGCACAAGAAAATCATCACTAAAGTTGTCAACAGTTTCATTTCTGAATCAAATATTATTATCAGTCAGCAGATGCAACAGTTCCAAAGGCAACAAGATGAAGACAAAGGATGTTAAATAGTGATCACAAAAGACATTCCCCTGACCACCTCAACAAAGGGATAGAAGCAACAAGGAATATTTGTATCTCAGCAAATGCTAGACTGCAAACAATTTGGCAAGAGGTAGAGGGAAAAATTTCTGATTCAAAGCATATAAGATGATGATGAAAAAACATTTCTAATTTTCAGCTTTTCGATTAAGGAACGAATCAAGCCTACTTATTTCATAAAATGGGAACTCCTTCATGCATAGGCAAGGACGCTATTATTTTTGTTAGAATCTATTTGATGATAATAATTTCAATAAAAACATTTTCAACTGAATCTTTAATTACAAGTAGAACCCAGGGGATCTATTGGCAAGAACAGTTGAATAAATCGATTCATTCTTTTCAAATTTTCTTTAATGGAACAAGGCCAATGTAGATGGTTGGGAAAATGCACAGAAACTATTCCTTACTCCCTTTAAAAAGACTATTAAATGGAAACGGTTCTTTAATATTGATCTCTTAATTTATTTCAATTCTTAGATGATGAGAACCCGTAGCACTCAGAACCACTGTTTAGGTAGAACATTTTAAAACACCCGAATAAGACTCCCAAAGCATACAGCAACAAAAGCATTAACATAAGGATTAGCCGGCACTGCATCACGAGTAAAGATGCCAAAAACTGGGATCAAAATTGAGCCAGGAAACTGCAGGCCGTACATCACTATGTAAGCTAAAATTCAACTGAGATGAACGAGGATGTCAATAAAGCTTGTTTAGTAGGAAGTCAGAATGTCACAGATGGATCAAAAGTGCACAAATTTCAGTTAATGTTCAATTTTAAATGAGTAGCATAATAATGATAAATGATATCCTAAAACTGGATGTAAATTAAAATAGCTGTGTTATTGAATATTGTAAAGTTTTGGGTTATGCACATAGATTTGGGGATTTGGTAATAATATACGGTAGCCGCACTTGTGATTGTGGTTAATGGTGTTCCATGTGGGTCATGTCAAAGTTCCATATAGTGTATTTTTGTTTAGCCGAAGTTCTCAGAATTACTTTGTACAATAGGAAAATCCTTGTAATTGTTGAAAACCTCGTAAAAGTCACAGGACGCAAGTCAAAAGATCACTCTGAGAAGAAATAAAAATTAGGATTATTTCATAGGCAGGCACCATGTATAATGGCCCCATAAACACAAGGTCTTCTTTTTTGTTTTCACAAAATTTATATATGGCCGCATTTGATGTCTATAAATGTGGAGGACCTCTCTCATTGTAACTTGATGAAAATTGCTTGAAGAAGAAGAAGAAAGTTTGCTCTCAATCATCTTTCTCATTCTCTACTCTCAATCTCTCATTCTATCACAGCTATCCCCCAATTTCTCACACATTTCTCATTTAATTTCCTAAATTTCTCAATCACATTTAGATATAACATTTTAATCCGTTCAATTATCAGAAATAACAGGCTCAAAGTTCTAAAATATTCAAATTATCATATCTCATCAAGCAATCTAAAGGTATTTCTCAAATTGATCAAGTACAAGACTCAAGTAGGAAAATCCATCATCAATTCACAAGAATTCATCATTTTTTAGCAAAGCTTTAAGTGTCCAAATCGGTCCAAAAGCATTCACACTCGAATCCAAAGCATTTCAAAGTCATTCTAACATCATGTTGATCTGTCACAACCTATTTCTGTCTGTCAGTAAAACAGGTTGCATGAGCAGAAACATGAGTAGACATCACAAACCTTATGAAATATTTCCTATGCTTTACTTGTTGGAAATATCTCATAGAAAAAATAAAGGTAGAATTTTTAAAGTTGTGCTTCATGAAAACTAAAAATAAATGTATTAGATAGGCGGACGTATATTGAAATGGCCCAAAATATTTCAAGAAAGAATGTCAATCTCTTTAAATTCTGCGCCCAAACAAGGTAGGCTACAAGTAATGTGGCCTGGCCCCTATCAAAATCTATAAATAGGAGGCATTGTTTCTCATCTGTAACAATGAATGAAGAAAGAAGAGTCTGAAGAAAGTAATTTGTGATTTCCACCTCGTTCTCTGTCAATTCACATTTTATACTTGGCATTCTCAGCCATTTTTCAGCATTCACAATCTATTCATAACTATTCACAATCAACCCACAACTGATTCACCTTCGATTCTTAATATTCACAGTATTCATATTAATTTTTGATTCTCAATCATTCGCATTCAATTCTCAGTTAGTTTCAGGTCATTCAAGGGTTTCATAGTGAAGATGTTCAAGAGTTGAGCCACAATTAAACAGGTTTAAGATATCTTTTGACGCTGAAATTTTGCAGGCAAATAGTGTCCAAAGACGATTCCAGCCTGCCCAAGATTATTAAGAAATTCCACACTCAGAACTAGCATCATATTAGCAACCAAGTAGTTTAAAAAACTCTTGAAAGGTTTCATCAGAATCCAACTTACACTCGGGTCATGCTACTTTCAGGAGTCTCAGATTTTTGTTTACTAGTAGTGATTGCAACTCGTGATCAGGTTGTGTTGTTCTCAGGTTGCGACCAGCATTTTTTTACTATTCTGACCTCTGAATTCTGAACATCAAGTTTCCACTAACCTTTAGCCTCTCTGCACCATTTTGACAAATTGGTATCGAGGCATGAGGTTTGATACTTGGGAAAAATAAAATGGATAAGATTAACATTCCAAAATACCATGTCATCTTTGACAGCACACAAGATTTTACGTTTTCAATAAAGCACATGAAGCTCTCTCGGAGATTCATGAGTGCTGGGAGATAACTGAAGAAGGATTTCAAGTGAATCATTATTTGATCATCCTCAATGTAAGACAAAGGAAGAATTATAAAGAAAATAAAAAGAATTCATTAAGCAAGATGATTATAATCACTTCGGTTCTAAAAGCTATTGTCTCAAGATTAATCAATGCAAGTTCTACAAAAGAAGCAAGGGAGAGCATCCACAATGAGTACGAAGGATCTTTGCAAAATCAACTTAACCAACTAAAGTTGGCACAAGATATTGACAATTAGAAATAAATAAAGACAAGTTTGTTGATAAAATTTTTATAGAATGTATGGCTGCATAAGGAATCTTGATGAACATGGTTGTGGATATGATGAAAGAAAAAAGGTTGAAAAAGTTATTCAAATTTTGTTTAATGATCATGGATACAAGAATGTCATGTTGATTATCTTGCAAGCAACAGATTTAAATATTTGTACTATTGATGAGTTACTTTCTCCTGTGAGAACAATTGAAAATCTAAAATTTAAAGACTATTCTCACCAAGGAGTAGATTAAGATTTAATCAAGATGATTCATCCAAGAAAATGAATGAAGGCTCCAAGCAAGACAAGAATGCAGCCAAAAATCTAGGTGAGTTTAAATCAAGAATTAGTCCAACCTATAATTTGTCATAAGAATGGCCATGTTGAAGAAAAGCGGTGGATCAAAAATGGATTTCCTCCCAAGTTTTTCTAAGAATGATGATGGACCTAAACAAGAAGAAAATCAAGATAAAACTAGTGAAGGAATGCTAATTTTGTTAGCTTAACTTGGAAAAGAAATTACCTGTTAATCCTTGGATTAACGATAGTAGGTTCTCCAATCACATGGCATCTAACAAAGAAGATTTTGTTGAATATAAAGAATGCAAAGATCTTGCCTCAATCAAAGTTGAAAAGGGGAATCACTGAGAAATTGAATGATTGGCAATGTCATTCTTACCTTGAAAAATGGCCATGAAATTACTGCACATGATCTATTTTATATTCCTAAACTAGCTAATCCTCTCCTCTCAGCTGTAAAAATCACTCAGATTGGCAGCGATATAAATTTTTCAAAAAATTATTGCACTATTTCAAATCATAAAGGAATGATTTCCGAAATCAAAGAGAATGGGCAATCAGATCTACTATGTTGAAGCCTTGCAATCATCAAGGAAAATAATTCAAAATCAGATTATCACTATTGCCCAAATTGAAGAGAAGAAAGACGATGATGACTTATACACTGAAGAGAATGATAATCCCAGCCATCAAAGGAAGATTTTCAGCCATCAATTCAAATGAAGAATGAAGCAATAATCCAACAACAAATATCAAAGATGAAAGAGGAGGTAACAAGATGCAAGATTATTGATGCTGACCTAAGGATCATCACCCAGAGGCTCAATGCTCATCCTGCCAAAGTGGGGTCTTGGGAGGGTTGGTGGATGAATGAAAGCCTAACCTCTTTCAACTGGCCGCACCCAGGCTTGACCCCAAGCCTTACAACTTGAGAAATAAGCACCTTACCATCCCTCAAAGTGATGGTCCCTATTATTGATGTTGACCATATATTAAAAATGTGGATTGGATCATGGATTGCTTTTTTAGACAAAGGATTCCAAATTACAAATCACTTGGAATTGCAACCATAATCACATGGAATTGTATAAGTATAAAATAATTTTAAATATTTTTGCAATAAATAAAGACTTTTGTTAACAAGAACATTAAAAAAACATAGAGTAAGAAATCAAGTACCTACCAAAAACACCTTTTGGAATCCAACTATGTCCAAAAGGATAAATTTTTATTTAGTCTTAGCGTGCTGATTATTTACCCAGACATAATATAAGAAAGAGTATAAGCCTTCAAATATAAGCCTCAATGTAATGCAGCCAAAACATTGGGGCAATAATTACCCACAAAAGCCAGCCCAGTGGGCACAACGTTGCAAAGTAGAATATAAATAAAACATGCACGCACAAGTATATTTGCACAAGTGAGGGAGGCAAAGCTTCTTGTTTTCATACTACATGTTTCTGTTATTCAACAGCATTGTTTAGAATGTGAAATCCATTAAGGGGCACAATCATGGGCAAGGTGTACACACACTTCATCCACAATTGTGGCAGGCTAGCAGATGCTGAATACTTCTGTCAATTTTCCAACCAAAGGATTCAATGTTGCTAGCAGCATTAATGAGCAACCATAGTCACACTCATATTGCAGTGCCTATGAATGCCCAAACTGCCAAGTAAGAACACGTGGACTATCACCAATACCAAATTCCATCAATTTCCATTAGACTACCACCAATGCAATTGAAAAAGGTGCCACTACCATCATGGATATCCATGTTTCACTCCATTTGGCTGATTTTTTCTAATGAAACCAATTGCAGGAAGACATAGATGCAGAAAGGTGACAATAGCAGAGTATAGAGTTGTGGAATCATGCAGATCTGATTCCAAACTTGCAACTTAAAACATGTATTTGTCTATGGATCGTAATGCACTTTCAATCACAATTCCACTATGATTCAATACATTTTCTTTCTAGATTGCAATTCTAATCTACATCTTTAATCTATGATGCTAGCCACGCTACAAAGAAGATTATGGAATGGTTAAGTCATGAAGACAAAAAAGACCATCATTTCACTATGCACCCTAAAGCAAGGATTGACACAAAATAAGCTGGCATTAAGCAATGATGTGAGTAGACAATTAAGTTTAAAAGTTATTGCAAACCTTACGAAGTATTTCCTATGCGTTATTTGTTGAAAATATTTTATAGAAAAAATATGAAATAGAGGTGGAATTTGAAAAGTCATGCATTATGAAAAGTAAAAATAAAAGTATTTCATAGGTGGATGCATATTGAAATGGCCCCAAATACTTATGAAAATGTCAATCTCTTTGAATTCTAAAGCCAAATGATGTAAGCCTCAAGTGATGTATCTTGGCCCTTATCAAAATATATAAATAGGTCTTGGAATCACAATATTTCCATTGATTTTTTTGCTCAATCATTCTCATTTGATTCTCGGTTGAGTTTTTATTCTCAATCATTCTCATTTAATTCTCGGTTTTAGATCATTTACTAGTTTCACTATGAAGATTGAATTCGACATGCACCTTCAATTATGATCACAAGAAGTTGAACAGGCACTGAAGATGTTCAAGAGTTTGTGCCACAATTGAACAGGTTTACAATATCTTCTGACGCTAAAATTTTGCAGGTAGATAAATTATTCAGAGATGATTCGAACAAGCCCAATATCGTGTCATACTAGCAACTAAGCAGTTAGAAAATTTCTTGAAAGTTTTCATCAAGTTTCAGAATCACAATTTTTTGTTTACCAGTGCAGATTGCAACTTACAACCAGGTCACGACCAAGAAGAAATAGGTCATGGCGGACTCACGATCAGGTCGTGACTGCCAATTTTTACTATTCTAACCTCTAAATTCTGAACATCAAGCTTCTGCTAACCTTCAGCTCCCTTGAGCCAGTCTGACAAGGTCTTTATCACATGTTGCAATATAACTCACAACAGCACACAACTCAAAAAAATCAATTCTGTTTCTACCATGAACCAAGCAGAAAATAACGATCCAATTCATGATATTCTTCATGACCTATTTTGTCAATACCGCAAGCTGGAAATAATTTGTGATATAATACCTGATTGACTTTTTGGAGAAGAAATCAAATGAAACTGGCATTGACAAGTAGCAAAAAAAAAAACTCAGAGCTTCCATTGTGCCACCTTAACAGTGAACCAACGCTGAATTTGAAAACATAATAGACCATACAGCTTTTGATTGAATTTAAATTCAAATTGCATGTTTTCTTTCTTTTTCTTCTCATTCTTTGGGGGTCTCATCACTCCATTTCTTAGGAAATTCCCTAATTATATATTGAACATAAAATGCACGACAAAAACGAACTACTGAAGAAGCATTGTTTCTGGTTGTAAATGTAATCCAGCACCACATTCTCAAATAAATTTTCTTGAGAATTTACAGGCTATTGACTGTGTAGCCATTTTGATAATTCACAAGGGAAACAAAGAGATACATCTCAAGCTAATTGAAGTATAAATGGCAAAGTCATTTGAAGTTCAGATTTTGGCTGCCGCTGCTAAAAGTTTTCAAACATTGAGTTTTTTACCTCTGAAATGTTCGTTTAAATGAGCTAAAGAAACGTTTTTCACTTCATTTTGTCTGCAAGTCTTATACTTGTTCACTGGCTTTTTTAATTTCTGTCAGCATGGTCTCTCCTCTACAGACCCAGCTTGGGAGCATGTCAGTTATCAAGATCCTATCAAAAAAATTCTTGTAAAAGTCATTTTCTGGTTAAAAATAATGCAAATATCATTTTGGCACTAGACCTATATATGGTGGTGGTCCCTATGACCCACTTGAATGGTACTACTGTTTTCTACACATGCCATTTCAGTGACATATTGCAAAACTATGGTGTTATTATAAAACTTAGTTTTGGAACTATATAACATACTGCTCTGAATAGTATAATATGAACACTATAATATGATGGCTTGGGTAACGATTCCATTGAATAATGGTTTCAAACATACAAAGCTATTTTTGTACCAGTTAAGAGAAACAACGGTGTTTCCCAAGCAGCGCACTCCCGCCGAAATTTCAGCACTCCCTGCATTTTGAGGAATGGGGCATGCTTCTGCCAAAATTCCAGCAACCACTGTGTTTTGGGAGCTGTGGCGCACTCCCAATTGTCCAGGAGCACCTCCCAGACGTGCAAACAGTAATGGCATTACGAGCACTCTCACAGTAAATGAAAAATCACGCTTTGGGTGCAAACTGTGCAAAGGGTATGCATTTGTTGTTAGTGAAAGAAAGAAGGTGCCAAGGGCTTCCATTGAGTTGTGTACTTGTGTTTTTGTATTTTTCAGGGCGCAGATTCCACAAGACAGTGAAGTAAACGGCTGCTAAAAGTAAAACTGAACTGCATATTGCATTTGCATTTGGGATATAGCCAACGGAGAGAGGGCTTCTATTGAAAGTATTACTGCGCATTTGTGTTGTGTGTTGCATCTCCACGCTGCAGTGAGGCTTCTGTGTTTTCTCCATTGGATTCTGAAAATGGAGTACCTTCAAGGTTTTGGTTCTTCGGCAAACTTAAATTGTAAATGCGTATGAATTCTTTGCGTGTTGTTGTTCACTAATGCAGTAGTATTTAGAGTGCTACCCTTATCATGCAATGCCCCTCCAGGCATTCTCTATCTTCGGTACACAATGCCAAAAAAATTGTTTTTTAGAGATATTGCAGCAGAAGCTACTTCCTCAAATCTTTTGAATCAAAAGTATTGCACACGAACGTGTGAAGACAAATTCACGAAAGACAAATATGGCCAGGAATCCAAACCTTGGGGTTGGTTTTGGTTTATCTTCGTATCACATCACATTAGTTCGTAGTGGGTCCATGGTTCTGTGCCTTATATGTCATCACAATTTTTCATGAGCTATTTGTAAAGACAAAAATCTAAAAGAGGAAATTTGTTTGAAAGACATTACCGACGCCGTTAAAAATTAGTTAACTGTGCTGTATTAAATCTCCACTTTTACACGAAGAAAAGCTCATCATATTTACATTGTTTTTGAAGTCTATAGTTCAAAAGTTTATGATGAAGAGAAAAACACAAGATCTATTAGATTAGTTCAGTTTGTACAAGCTTCTATATTATAGTGTAGGTATAGGCCCTATGATTTGCAGAATGCAAGCTAAACGCTTTAAACACAAATTGCTACAAAAGCATAGATAACTGGACCTGCCACCAGGAAGAAGCACTCCCGACTACGGTCATCCCTGTCAATAACATCTAGCTCAATTGGTTAAGGCATGTGACCTGGGATTATGCAGGTCACAAATTCAATTCCTATGGGTGTGATGAGATACCTGTCACCTGAAGCTAAACCATAAATGGGATGGGGAGTGTAACTTGTTGTATAATATGCAGTTTGTACTTATTAATTTATTTTGTGTTCAAATATAGATAGATTTGCGAAAGGTTATTTAAATTCTATTGTTTGCAATTATTTTTTTCTTTTTGGGCAATTTCTTTTCATGCTCCCAACGTGCAATTCATCTGTGTGCTCCAAACATGCATCTACCTAGCTCTCAGAATACCCCCTTCGAGTACCTGTACACCTGTGCTTCCAAAGTGAAATATAGGAAACTAATAACCGATTTCGTAAATCTTAGCCTCCAGACTGCGGAGTTCAATATATTTAAGTTAAGAAAAGTACTAAAATTTCAAAAAGGTTGTATATTAACTTTCTATAACAGCTGTGTCACTTCTTGAAAGATAATTTTTATTATTTTTTCCAGTTAAAGCAGAGAATCACTTCAACAATGACGATGAGGTGCGTACCAAAAGATGATGAGGTTCCTCAACACAAAGAGAAAGTGTTCATTGAGGACATAACTTGCAATTCCTAAAACTAAACCAGGGTAAATTTTGTGATTTTTATCGTAAATTGGTTTTTCAACATTAAATTTTGTATTTATTCGATCCTTAAGGTAACATCATTGAATTTATCAAGAGATATGATATTCATCAGCATTGTACTAACTTATGCCTTGTGGTTCAGGAGAAACGGAATTAGCTTCATCTTATTGTGAGAATCTACTCTTAACCTTAATTATTTCCAAACAGCTTTTTACCTACTAGTTCCACCATCTTCTTCTGTCACTTAAGCTATTTTGAGAAACTCCTTCGGCAATATTATCTTTTTTCTCAAAGTCGGGGCACATTTCTCCGTCACTCAATTTCTTCTTCTCCAATCAGAGTCTCGTACCAAACCATAGGGGCAATACAAAGCCATCGCAGCTAGTCCTCCTAACATCATAGGGGCAATCCTGCCTAGAAATAAGATTTCTTACACTATACAAGTTAAATTGATTACTTCAATTTGCCTAAATCGAGTTCTTGCAAGCAGATGAAACGCCAAATCATGGTGGAGGAACTCTGCCACTATGCACTCCCAGCTATGTACTCTAGCAACAGGACCATTGAAGAACATCAGATTAGAATAGATTGTGACGTTCAGGCTTGGCCAGGTGTTTCAATATAATGTTCAATGTCAATATCTTGATATTTCTGGACATGTTATTTTCATATTTAGTGGAGTCTCAATAAAATGCCTTTCTCGGTAAATAGTTTCTTCCATTATTGCCTTCCATTCGTTATATTCTATCATTTCACCAAGCCATGTTAAGTATCCAAATCCTCTTTTGCAAATCAAAGTATAGTACTGTCTAATTTATTCAATGTCATAATACATTCTTTACCATATGGCTTTTCCTGAAAATCAAATCAATGTATTTGTTAATCTTTTTCAAAAAGATCCAGAACATAATAAATATCAGAGATGGTATATTTGCCAGCTGTTAATCTTGAAGGAAATTGAACAAAAGCCTACTACTGTGAGTTGGGAGCAGGTTTATCAGGATTTTACAAAATAGTAAACACCCAAGTTTTTGCTTTTCTTCTTGAATTTTAAGGTTTTTAAAAGAGCTAATTTAGGATTTTATAAAATATTAAACACACAAGTTTTGCTTTTCTTGTGCAATGTTGCATGATCATTGACTGATCAATATTTCCTTTAGAAACATTTTAAAACATCATATTTTTCAATACCAAATGGCCCAATTATTAATCAATTCACAAAAACACAATATTCTAATGCATTATTCTAACTATTAATAAATGCTATAAATCAACATCCCACAATTGTATTAGAAAAAAAAACATTAGAGGAACAAATACACAACTCACATCATTCGTGAATGTCTTGATGAAACAATCAATGGTGCCTTTGTAAGCTTGAGAATTACCCATCATTCTTGATTTTACCTGATTAAGGAAACAAATGAGACATAAGGCAAGCAACCATGATAATAAGATCCTTGTGTTACAAAATATACAATGGACTTAAATAGTTCATCTAGGAAGATACTAATTGAAATTGAAAGACATGTGGGAAGAAGTAGTCTAAGATTTCAAATTTACAAGCAGTTGATGTAGGACATGGTGAATAAACTTTGTTGAAAATTAAAAGCACACTTTCAAGTTATCCTTTCTTTCTAAATTTCTACATTGGTTATCTTAAAAGGGAAGGAGCCTCTCCAATTCTTCCAGGCTTAAATTCCAAGCTGATTTTCTCCAATCCAATATTTGTTACGTATAGTGTGAATGTGTTCATACCTCCTTCATGTCCTTTCTAATGTGGTTTCCTTGTGTTTGCGTCTTATCTTCATGTTGAAGTTATGTTGGAGTCATGTAAAGTTGTTAGAAGTCACTAGGAGTTATAAGTAGGTGTTAAAGTTCATGATAAGGATCCTTGTGTGGTTAGAAGTCATGGTTTAAATGTTGTTTTAGAACAAAAACTTCAAGAAGAGAGCAAAATCAATTATAGAAACAAGGGATTAAAGTGCCTTCATGTTAGAGCATGTCATTTCGGACAAATCTCTCCCCACCAAACAAGTAAAAAAGCGCATTTGTGCTGAAATTGTTTTAAGTTTCAGCCATTTCATTTCATTTTCTCATTCCCTCAACAAAGATTCTCACATGAGTTGAGCTCTCTTATGGTTCTATCAACACCCTTCATACAAGCAAGTCTCTCAATGTGAATTTCTCATAGCCATTCTCAAACTTCTGTTAAAGAATTCTCTCAACATATTAAAGGATTTTCTCAAGTGGAACTCTCAAATTGAAGTTCCCAACATTTCTCTCATGTTTTATGCTCATTTCATGCTTTAATTTCATTTTTATGCTTTTTTGATGTTTATGCATGAATTCAGGGGTTTAATGGATGTTTTTCCTTACTTTAGATATTATATGTATGGCGGCTCAACTTAATTTGAACTCTACTTACTGTTTCTATTCCTAAGTGTGCACAGATTTCTCCATTGGTGCAAGCCTTCTTTTGGGGTTTCTTGTTCCACTTGGTGTTTGGCCCATTTCTTTGT
Source organism: Gnetum montanum (assembly GCA_015680685.1). Classification (NCBI taxonomy): domain Eukaryota; kingdom Viridiplantae; phylum Streptophyta; class Gnetopsida; order Gnetales; family Gnetaceae; genus Gnetum; species Gnetum montanum. Next base: position 407,091 of record MNCI01012423.1, on the reverse strand, counting down.
CAGATATTGGTGAATTAAGCATCTCTCATGAATTGGAGGCTTCAAAGATGTTGGATGCATGCACTCCTTTCACCTCATGCATGCTAGAAGGCAGATCTAAGGAGATTTGAAGATTTTCCATCATGTTTTTCAGTGTGCATTTCTGATTTTCATATGAATTTGATTTAATTTGTATGTTTAAAGCCTCAATTGTTATCTCAAGAGGCTAAGAATCATTCTCTTCTCTTTTCTGCCCTTCTCAAGGCCTGATTTTCTTTAGTTTCCAGGTCAGTCTCAGACCATGAACTCACCACAAGTCATGTTCTTTGAGATGCCACAGTTTTTATATTTACATTGACCCATGGTTCCCTTGTAGTTTGTGTTTTGATGGTCACCATGACCGTAGTTGATCACATTATAGCTTTTTAAGTACAACAAGCAGTATAGGCCTCTAAAATGGCCACCGCAACTTGACCATGACCCATGGTCTAAATTGTGGTTTCCACCAAAACTTTATTCTATGAATCATGGTTTGGGCATTTTTTATTTTTTCTCTATTTTGGGTACCACAACAAATGTTCTAACCAACCATGACCTCACCATGACCTATGTTGCCTTTACAATGAACCTACCATAACTCATGGTCTATCAGAAATCTCACCAAGAGTGACAATGCCACTCAGTGATCTGGTTGGGGTAAATTTCTCAAAGCAAATTTGAAGCTCAAACTTCGAAGATAGAGAGTCAATGAAGACCTTATTCTCTTGCTAAACTCTAACAATATTTGCTCCTTAGCCATTTCCATAGCTTTATGGTGTGTGGCTCATTAAATTAGTCAATTTATAGTGACCACAATTTTAAATAGTCCTTTTTCCTAGTGGACTGGTAAATGCACTATAATGCTTCTCCTCCATATCATTGCCTTTTTCCAAGAACCCAAAAATATTGTTAAGTATTTTCATTGCCCATGCAACCCCTATATTTCCTCTAGCCTTAAACACCTCTAATTAGGATGATATCCACTCCAACATCTCTACAGGTTTGATTTCAATTCCCCAATTTGATTCTAGTCCTTGGACTTTCTTACCGGGAAATTCTAATTCAGCAAGACACTAGAATTTCCTAGGAAGAAACTAATATTTTCACTTCTGCAAGACAAATGAATATAGAATAATTCGATGAAGATTGGAATTTGTTAAGCAGTTACATTGAATGATTCTCACTATAATATTGCAGAGTTCAGCCATAAGATTTAAAATTAGCCCCCAAAAATTACCGCTATCAATTATGATGTAGAAATATTGCATGTGGATAAAGGGGCAACATTTTCACAATCATAAAGGAAGAGCAACAAGAAATAATTACCAACCTATTTCATCCCTTCTCTCCCAAGCATTGTTATTATCTCTAGCTTACTGCAAATTTGTCACCTTCATATTGAATTCTCTTATCATAAGTCAACAGTCCTTTCAGGCTGCTTCCTCCATTAACTCCACAGTTCTTGTTGTCGTCAATTCCTAGCCTACTTGTCTAAACAATCACAGGAGGAAAGTACCTTCATTTATTTTTTAAATAAAAAAACTGAGGCTTTTAAATGATTTTTTCTCTAGGATGTTACACTGATTTATTTAGCATTTCAGGCTGTTTTGTTACACTAATTTAGATAACCTCTTCTGTTTCACTCCATTAGGGGCATCTAAGAGTAACTAAAAGAGATGAGAGGCTTTGTTTAACATTAAATAATTAAAATATTTTTTATTAAATATAAATTTCAACCCAGTTGAACTTGTGAAACTTAAATTAAAATAAACCATGATGAAGTGTACCACGTCAACTGGGGAGCCAATGCAAACTGCAAAGAAACCAGCACCAAGTCCAGAAAGAAGGTGTGTAAATACATTGTCAGAAAACCCAGGAATCTTCAGTAGCGTCTGTATAAAGTGCAGATAGACATGATCAAGTTAAAGGTAAAATGAAATAGGCCTATCTCGGTAGTAGATTTTCAAAAATCAGTGATATGTACCTGCTTCACTTGATCATAGCTAGCCAGCTCAGCAGCATTAATTATTGCATTGCGTGCAACATTAGGACCCAACCCTGTCCATAAAGCAGCGACTCCTTCCTGCCAAGCAGATTAGTAAGAAACTTTAAAATTAAAAACAGCTATTTATACATTATAGCCCTCACTTGTAGAAAAGAACAGCTTACCTGTCTTATGATGGTAGAATATGCATTCATTGCTCCTGAATAGCGCTTTGGTACCCCAGGTGGCAACTTCCCTTCAGCTTGCAACCTAACTTTTACAAGATCTGTCGGACTAGCCACGGTGATGCCAACAGCACCTTTGAGTCAAAAGGATAGAACTATAAGCAATAGTGACACCAAAACAAAAAGCTAAAAGAAAAAACTTGATAAATTTGTTGGAAAATTAAAAGGAAAAACAAACTTAGGTAATAAATGCTTTTGTTGAATGAAACTGAAGCTGAAATATTTATTACATTCATGTGGAAGACCACATGACCCTAAAAATCTATTCAACAAAATTCACTTTAAACAATTTCCTTTAAAAAAGCCACATTGTTTAGTGCTTCTGCAGCTACATAAACATGCTCAGCTACGTTAACAAAGAAGATCCCTCAATTTCAACTTCATCAGTTTGGTAGAGAAATCAAAGATACTCAACATACCTGAGTGGGTACAAGTAAATGAAAATTTTATGAAATCTGGTTGGCACTTCTCAAGCAGTATAGAAAGTATTATATTATTACAATTTTTCAAATAAAAAACTCAAAAAAATTAATTTATAATATTAGTGATTCAAGGCTGCAATTTACATATCAACTACTTTTTCAGACTTTCCTAAAACGGTTGCCATGAAAAGTTTTTGGGAAAACTTCTCCCTAACATTTTTTAAAGTTGCATGATATAAAAAAATTAAACAAAAATGGAGAATAGCACATTTTCTTAAAAAAAAAAAATATTTTGCATTCTGCATCTGCAGAACAAACATAGGACACAGTTGGTTTTAAGTCTTTGTTTTTCTAAATACGTGCCACATGCAGTCTGTGTGCCTATGCCAACAAGAGTATAGCTCAACTGGTAAGCCCCGTTCTTTATATAATAGGTTTCAAGTTCATGGTATGTTTGAGATGTCATTTTGTTATTCATACATTTTAATAAAGTATTGTGTTGACTATACGGCCTGGGATAGATGTAGCTTTAGTTTCAAGAACCCCCTACCTATGTTACTTCTAACTTCAAGTTCTGCCACCCTGTATTCCTTCTGAGTGCTACATTAGTTTCCATTGTATCAAATATCTAAGACGGTTTAAATAATTCAGATTTTACCTTAAACTGCTCCAAGATGAGTGTAACTTCAAATTATAACTTTTTTTTTTAGTTTGTATTGCTTCCACTGTCAGATTGTTGTTTATTTTAGGTGTAAGTTGCTTTTTACATGGGCAATTAGGTCATAATTTATTAATTTATTGTTTTATAATTAGAATTCATTTAATGCTTTAGATTTTTTTCATTTAGTTCATTGCCGGATCACTTGTGCTATAATCAAAACACTGTTTTTTGTAAAGTGGAATCATTTTGCTTTTGAGAGGATATATTCTTTTATGTAATCTTTTGCTGAATGGAGTTTTAATCATTTTTCTTCCTAGATTATTCATTTTTCATGCTTCAGCATTTGACAGTTGAGAGGATATGTTGATTTATGTACCTGAATGCTCCTAGACAATGTCAATGAGAACTAAGTCAACTAACTCAATTGGTTAGACCATTGGGCTTGTAATTATGCAAATCAAAAGTTCAATTCTAATGGTATACTAATGGCATACACATGATACTCTTGTACACATTTTGCTCATACATACATCGCATATCAACACGTACGAAAAAGTAAAAGTGGTTCCATTGTGAATGTGTACTAATACTTGCAACACTTTCTGTATTTGAACCACTAATCCAAAATTTGCCATGTATACAACATAGAACTGCACAAAATTGATAATGTGCATAAGCACCTGCACTGTGCAGTTGTTCACTCAACAGAATGCATAGCATAGCATCACACGGCCTAAGCATGTGGATAGCCCATGAGATACAACAAAGGGGCATTGCAAAATATATATTCAGGGGTATCATGTAGATCACTAGCAATAAAATGTATCATAAAATCATCTGCCTATCATAACAGCTTAGCTCATGTTATTAGGATCAAGGCAACTGTGATGATGATGATACTTCTAAACGATGAACTATTGTTGTTAGGATTGAATGATTGTTTCAAGTGTATGTATATTTTTAGTGCTGCTTATATATACATTATTTTTATTCCTATTAATTAGTTCATTTACTTTTGTTTTATTTTTTATGTGTTTCAAGAGTTCTTTTCCATCTCTGAATGAAATGCATGATGAAAATATGAATATTTTTTAAAATTTTTTGGTTGCCAACTCTCCCAACTTTTTTCATTTATATAGCTGTGAAGACTTTTCCCATGTTGCTAACAAAGATTTTTTCCAAAATTCTTAATCACTGATTCAAGCCCAGAAAGTTAGCGTTTTATTAACAAAATAAGCACTTGTAAGCTTCTTCCACATCTCTTAAAATTGTTGTTTAAGAACAAAATGGATTTCAAATTCAAAATATAAAAAATATCGCCTTGCATTTGGTACAAATATACTGTATTTTGACGTAAGCTGTATTTTGACCTTTCGTCATTAGAAACTAACTTGTAGGCTTGAATGGACAATTTCTAAAATCATAATAGCATAGAAGAATGGCTGCATTAAATAAAAATGCAAGGGTTTATCTAACATGCAAAATTTATTTACCAGTTGTAAGAGCTGCAAGAACCTTTTTGTATAAAGGAGCATCCCCTTCAAAGTCCTTCCCAACATACAATGTCTTAACCTGTACAACAATAACACAGTAAACTGTTTAAGGGATTTATTAACTTCTTCCATAGTGAAATTTCCCAGAAACCTAGAAGCATAGGTCAATTCTTCAAAATATTTGGGGCAGTGAAAGCCCAAAGTTGCATTCTTATGAACTGGTAAAAATAAAATTTTATTAATAAAATAAGATTCAAAGTACAGTCAAAATACAGGTTCTCACTCATGATAACAACTGCTTAATAAAAAGACGCATGTTGGACCTTCTCAAGCTTCAGGTTGTGAGCCCTTTGAAATCCAATTCCACTAGAGTTACTGTATGCAGTGTACTAGATTGTAAAGTATTAGTTGTAAGTAATTCGTAGATTGTGACTAGTACTATACCTACAAATCAAAGTATCATAAGTTATGCATCAACTTATGCATATCCAGAATTAGTAGCAGTATTGTTATGCTGTCGTAGACTAGTACTAATTGTACAACGCTATGTATTGAATACAGCTAGCACTGGTTCTGGTTCTAATTCAATGCAATCCTTTCTCATTTGGGCTCCTTGCATTCCAAACTTTATTCCTAAGTTCTCTTAGCTTTTGGTAGTTAACACTTCCTCTGACAATGCTACAACTTTTACACTGATTCAGAGTTCTTCGTCATCATGGATTCTCCGACTATCTTATGATACAACTAGGAATTTTTCACTTGTTTAGTCTTATATAGGGTGCACTCCTACAAGCTCCTTCAACACTCCACAGCTAGGCTACTACATCTGTCTCACACTTTTCACTCAAAGATCTCTTACTCCACAAACTTCTCTTGATTGTGCGAGTTTTTCCTCTAAACTAGCTTAAGAACTCATTGTGCTTACTTTCTTTAATATGGACCTCTATGCTTTTGGCTCTTTTTGGACGTCAAGCATTTTTAGGGGCTCAAAATTCATGAGGGCTTGCTCTACGACTATGTTTCACAAACTTCACTTGTACATAAGCCCTTACAAACTTGGACAGATGTCTTCTGTAGATTTCACTCAAGGTTCCATTTGGATTAACTAAGGGCATCTTTGGTCAGCCAATTTTGTAGATGTTGAATCTGTAGATTCCACTTTTTTTTACTAAAAAATTGTTTAGTTTTGTATAGAAATCTACAGATTCTTGCATGAACCAGAAGATCCACTCAGTTTGATTGATTTTTTAAATTTTTTCTAAATTTAGCTTTAGATGTGCAATCTATCTAAATATGTGAAGCTCTAGACTCAACATCTACACAGATGCAAGTCCCCAGGATTCATGCAACCAAAAAACCCTAAGTGTTCCACCTCAAAGCACACTATCATAAGTGCTCCTTCTTCCTTGTCGTATTTATGACATATTGATCCTCAAGCAAATATGGCGCTTCTTCCTTGGTGTATTTACGACATGTTGATCCTAGACTGTTGTATATAGGAGTTGTTGATCCTAGACCAAATTTGATCTACAATGGATCTCTACCTTTTGCTATTCCTTACAAGTTCTTCTCACTATGATCCATGACTTGTTACTCGCATTACAAAGCACACCTAACAATTTCTTCTCCTTCATAGACAGTAACAACTTTTATATGAATCATCATAACCTTTCATAACTTCATCATAAGCTTGCTTCATGTTGACAAACTAATGATTGTATATCAACTTAAGAATACACTCTAATAAGACACATCTATCTTTGATGAGAAGGCATTGATAGTGTATCAATGGGCATTTTAAACATTGAGGGTTTTGAGAAATTAATCTGACTAAACAAAAAACAATAGATGTGCACCGTGACTTCAATCACAATCTAGAGCTTCCAGTCTCAATGAATAATTTCAAATTGCACTAAACATCATAGCTCAATTGCATGATCACAATAAGATCATGAAATAATAGAATAAAAAATATCCATTTTGTCACAAGTTGGTATTGCAACTTATGCATGTCATGATTGAAACACCACTAATTTCAGCCTAGCACTTTGAAATGAAAACAACTCAAGCCCTTTCGAAGTTCCGAGAGGCAAAATTTGGCTAAGGCATTGAGCTCACCCTCAACGTGAACAACTCCAAGCAGCGTCAAAATCAAGTCAAAGGTGGAGGTTGATTGTTCGAAGTTCAAGATTCCAGCGTTCAGCGTTCAACGTTCAACATTAGGATTCTGCAGGTCACGCTGTGGTCACGCTGCAACGTGAGCCCAGCATGACCTACCCAAAGTAGTCCAGAACAAGTCACATCCAGGCTCAAATTCCCAGATTTCAGATCGCACACAGTCAGGCAGCAGATGTACCAAGAAACAGGCTTCAAAAAATTCAAAATTTGGTGTCAAAAATTGCATTTCACCTCACTCACGTTGAGGTCACGCTGAGGACACGCCCAACGTGAGTGCAACGTGATTGCCCAACGTGAGTGCAACGTGATTGCCCAACGTGAGTGTAGCGTGACTATTGGTCATGCTCAAACAAAGGCACTCCAAACGCACGTTGAAGACACACTGAAGCCCAGGCAACTCACGCTAGGAGCCCTGGCAGAACAGAGACGCCTCAAATTGACATCTCGACATCCAGCAGTCGATCCATGGTCAAGTGAGCCAGGATTGATTTTTCTTGTCATACATCTTCACTTGTGAGCTTGTCGAGCCCTCACGATCTAAGTTGTATGTACTCCCATGGGCTTGAGTAACCCACAAGTTGTAAGATGCAATATACCTGGTCAAAAACGTAGCTTGCCCACACACAACCAACTCGTACACGATTGTCCATCGGACACATGTCACTTGATCCGTTTTCCCTGTTAAATCCCAACCGTTGATTCCATTCTGGAATTCCGCACCCGAGCCTGACCCAGCCCTATAAATACCCTATCAATTCACATAAACCGGGGGGCAATTGGAGACATTAGCAATTCTGAAAACATACAGCAAACTAGCAATCCTTGGGCGCTCAGCACACTTGACTCCTGGCATCCAAGTACTTCTCACATACATCACACCACATCATCACATCATCGCGTCACATCATCACATCATCACGTCACATCACCCCAGGGCTAGGCGTTTGACCTGCCATCCACACGTGCAGCTACGCTTTGACCGGTGCACATCTTTTCTAAGTAATACAATATAGTTTGTTTTGCCAACCATTATTTTTGTTTACTCTATTTTATATTTAGTTTACGTTCTGTTTACGTTTTGCTTACATTTTGTTTACGATCCTATTTACGTTCCGTTTGCAATACACTGCATATATTTCTATTTACATTTTATGTGCACTGTTCACGTTTTAAGACATCAGTTACGATAACCCCAGCGCAAGCCATAGTTTACGCTCGAAGAAGTCCTTGGTTGATTTGCGTGCAGACCATCCAAGGCACTCTGCCTTCGTTCCCTTTTCCAGCTTGCCCTCAAGCAAAGGCAGGGTCAACTGTGCCTACTCGACGATCTTTCGGTGTTTGTTTCCCTTCCAACCTTACACCAACGATTTAGTCAGTACAGTAAATTGGCGCTAGAAGGAGGGCCGACTTGTTGGTTGTCTGTTAACACGTTGATCCCACTACCTGTCCAAACGCGGCACAGACAAAGTGCTAAAGCTAAAGCCCAGATTGTCCAGTTACCTTACAGTTACCTTACATACGATGGCTTGACTTACCCCCATCCACTCTGTCGTCCATCCTGATACCTCACACTGTAGTTTGGTCACATTGTTGGTCACGTTGGTCACGTTGTTGGTCACGCTGGTCACGTTGCAGTTTGGTCACGCTGCAGTTTGGTCACATTGTTGGTCACGCTATTGCTCATATTCAACATTGTGTAACCCGGTCTGCTCATGTTCACTATGGAATCCTCCCAAATTAACCCAGTAACACTGCCGATCTCAAACTTTGGAGCTGAGACCTCGAACCCTGTGACTGCCACGGAATCCATAACTGTTATTGAACAAATAAATCCTCAAGGCCCTACACACCAGTCACTCAAGCTACAGGGCAAAGGCTCTACTTATGCGACTCTTACACCCAAACAGCATAACTTCATCTGTGTCAAAATCCAAGCCAACCTACCTATCGACCGTATAGAGAGGGAAGCAAAGCGAGAATATGAATTTATCCACAAAGGAGGACGTGAGTTCATCCCTTCAGCATTCGACATAATCACGCTGTCTGAAAACCATCATAAACTCATATCCCAGCTTCTCATGGCAAGAAGTCAAGCCTTACAGCTACCTCCAATAGAGCCTCAAGATGAGGAAGACGACTTTGCAGCCCAATCTAAACATGGAGATTCATACCATACCGTCAGTCCCCATGCCCATACAAACCCATTATTTCAACCTTTCCTGGAAAAGACT
>MNCI01012423.1:367648-397618 GCA_015680685.1 Gnetum montanum | reverse complement strand
AGAAAATGATGCACTCGTTAGCAGAAGAATTAAAATGCCTTAAAATGGTGAACACCAAGGAAGTCAAGGTACTGAACTTCTATCAAGATGATCCAATTGATCCCTCAGTTCCACCGCTAACCTTGCCAAAGGGAGTTTCGTTACCTCAGCTAACTAAGTACAATGGAGAGGGAGACCGAAACGCTCACCTAGTAACATTCCGAACAGAATGTCTATTGCTTCAGGCATGGCCTCATGTAATTCTACGTGTGTTTGCTATGTCCTTAACTGGAAAAGCCCTAGACTGGTACCGAGCTTTACCCCGTAGCTCCATATCTTCTCTAGAGGACTTGTTGCATCAGTTTGTCACTCGTTTCAAGTACAATCTGAAACCTGAAGCCACGTTAGATAGCCTGATTCAAATTAAACAATTGCCATTAGAGCCAGCACAGAAATTTATCCAAAGGTGGAGTGCAGCCCTAATGAACTTCACGAGCCTATTCCTGAAACGTATCTGCTTACCATCCTTAAGGTGGCTGCGAATGACTTTATTAAATTGAAACTTTACTACTTAAAACCCCGTACCTTGAGCCAAGCATTTGTGCAAATTAAAGACATAGAGGAGACAACACAATCAAGCAATGACCCAGCTTATGTGGCCTACAGAAACCAACACACTCGCAAGCAAAACACAATAGTAGCAACAATGGCCGCAAGCACAAAAGCAACCAACTGGGGCCCAACAGCTAAGCAACCTAAAGCCCCAGCTGACAAAGCCGTCAACTATGACGCCAACCCACCTACATTGGCAGGGGCCACCCCAAGGCCCGACTTTTAGCACAAGGACTGCTCAAAGTACACACCACTACCGATGCAACCCTCTCAACTACTGGAGCAACTTTTGAAAGCTGGGCAAATCCAACACAAACACGTGTCAGAGATTACCTGCCAAAAACATGACAGGAACTGCGAGCTATTAAGGAATCCCACCTTAGCAGTACCAAATGAGCCCCCGGTCCCACAACATTTTAAACTAGACCAATACTACCATTACCATCAAATGGCTGGTCACAGTACAGACAACTATCATGCTTTGCAAGATGACCTACAAAGAATGATAGAACAAGGCCAACTAGTGATCGACATGGCAAGTCAATCCAACACAGACGATGCCTCCTATGTCATAAACTCAATTAGCATAGGTGGCAAGCCCAAACCTGTGCAATGCAACAACCTTTCGTGATCCGTGTGCCTGCTAGCAAGGCAAGGATTCCCTCAGCTTCCACAAGCAAGAGGCCTCCCTTTGTTATTAAAGTGCCACCTCATGCACCCACAACACCCTTTGTGGTCAAGGCCCCACAGCAATCATCCGTTAAGATGTTAAACTGGCACGACTCGTAAACTAACATGGCACACCTAAAACAACTCCTAAGCCATCCTTTATCATAAGGGTGCCACAACGTGGTGACCCCTCACCTACCCAAAGCCCAGCAGTGGGCAACATCTCAATCCCTCCTCCTTCAAGGGTTGACCCCACTAGCAACCCAAGTAGGTCAACCAAATGGCAATGCAAGAGGACAAACGAACACCTCGCAACCCCCATGGCCGAAGCAAAGGCCACAACTAGCAAACAACAACTGAACACTGGGGCCCCTACCCCCAAACAAGCTAAGCAAACCAAGCCCAAGTCCCCTTCGCAAGAGATCCGTCTCCCAAGCCACATGGAGGAAGTCAAAGCCAACACAACGGCTAACGACAAGGACTTCGTAGCTGCATTAACCCAAGTAAAACAAATGCTCAAGCAAAAGAACACAACGTTCAGCTTGTACAACCTGGTTATGACCTCATCTGCTCACTGCCAAGCATTGGCCCAAGTCTTGGCCTCCATTCCTATTACGGAGGACATCCCTGCAAATGAGGCATCCATCCATGCAACAATGTTGCCCCCTACACCACAAGAATTGGGTTCAACAACCTTAACCTTTCACGATGATGCAATCAAAGTCAACCCCGCACGAGGAGAGGTCACTACAGCTCCACTATCCATTAGCGTACGTGTTGGGCAGTGCACCATCCACAGAGTGCACGTCGATGATGGTGCAGCAACAAATGTAGTCCTGTACTCTGTCATCAACAAGCTAGGCCTGGCTGATGAAATCAGGCCAACCAAACCCACGTGTCTAAAATCCTTCAACGGGTCAAATGTCACAGTCAAGGGCACGATCAACCTAGCCTTTGTGGCGGGAGAGCAATTCCCCACTAGTGCAAATTTCACTGTCATAGAGGAGATGTCAGGTTTCAACATGATTCTAGGTAGGGCCTTGGCTAGCCCAACTAAGGGCCATCTCCTCTCCCATCCACCAAGAAATCCACCTTCCATACGAAGGTGGTCAAGTTATCATCCATGGTGATAACGCTTCCTCTTTGACTATCCACGACATAAACATGGTGCAGGTTTTGGAAGAAGAGTTTCTTGGTGGTACACCTACGGTAACCAACGCAACGCCTAAGGCTAACACACCCAAACGAGTGGTTGAAGCCAACAACCCCCTAGAGGATTCTAAACCTTACACACCCTAATCCATGCCCGGTTAGAAAGCAACTACATGACCAAGATTTTTCCTTGGCCAAAAATGCGGGTGCCTGCCTACCCTTTGCCTCCACTTGCCATCCATTTTTGACTTTTGTTTACATTGCACTAGCCTATGCGTTTACATTTTGCCTGCTCACTTAGATCACGCATTTTTCTTTGTTTACACATTCGTCAACTTAGTTTACACATTGCATTTGAAAAACATCAAACAAAAAAAAAACATAAAACCACAAAAACCCATGGCCCAAAAAGGCCTTAAACTAGCCTATGGCCCAGAACGGCCTAAAACTATGACTTTTTGCATTGTTTTTCATTCATTCATACATTTTAACTTTGTTTACGACAGGTGTTGCTTGATGTTGTTTTCTTTCTAGTTGATTTTTGCAAGATCTTGCAGACACACAACATGACCACGCATGCAGCATCACACCTTACACAAGCAAGGTAAGCACCAAGTCCTGGCATCATGACTTAAAACTGATACCACAGAATGTCCTGGAGTCATGACAGTAAATCAACACCATAGAGCTCTGTCCGATGTGACGCTAAACTGCCACATCTATCCGCCATGACATAAAACTAACATCCAGAGTCCGTTAAGACTATAAACTGGTTTGCCTCTTTACAGTCTGCCACAACTATAAACTAGCAATGCACCATCCGCTACGACGCTAAACTGACATCGTCCAAAGGGTTATAACGTGAAACTAACCCGCAACAATCCGCTGAGACTATAAACTAGCGAGATCATCGATGACTAGGCAAAACTTGAAAAGATGTGGTGCTACGATTGGCTGTTCATATTCATGTTCCACAAAGACTTGCTGCATAATTTGTCTCATGGACCCTGATGAAGCTGATGTTGTTCATGATTTTGTTTGCTTTGAAATTGCACATGGTGGCTCCATCTCCTTGGCTGTTCTCAAGTTTAAAGTGCTTGTTTAACCTTTTTGTTTGTGGTTTTCTTGTCTTCTTGGAGTTGTGTTTGCAGGATAACACACCTGAGGCATTCGTGCATAAATGCACTTCATCGTGACGACAAGGTATCACATTCTTTCTGACGCACGTAACTAGGTTAATCAATCCGTTCATAAGTACATTCCCAACTCCTGATACATCCCCTATTTCCCCATCACGTCCCAATTATCCTATTCAATTACACCCCTGGATACATTCCACTCAGCTCAAAACTCTTGATACACTGTTGCATATTGTGACTCTCCAAGCAGTTGCGACGCAAAACACAGAACACAGTACATGATGCAAAATGCAAACGCTCAAACATAAGCATGGCACAAAAAGCAAGCTCTTTCAAAAAGACCAAGAAAAGACAATAAAAGAAAAGGCAAAGACAAAAACAAACAAAAAAGAAAAAGAACAAAAAGGTCAAAGAGCAAAATGCACGGAAAAGATCTTCATGACCCCGTTGACATCATAAACAAAAAATTGTTGACTATTCTCATACAAGCCTCAGGCGAGAAGGCAACTATCTTGGAAAACAATTACACTCGTGTCTCAAAGAGACCATGTTGCACATCATTGCGTGGCTTTGGTTGTTTACAACAGGCCCCGCAAATACTCTATAAGAGTCCTGTTTCTCCTAAGAACGCACCTCCTATGTCTTGGTTCCGAGTCTGCTGAAAACCCGACTATTGACAAGGACCAATGACATAACTTGTTGACGTGAGAGCATTCCTCTCCCACAATTCCAACAGCAAGCATAAGCCTTGATCAACTCCTGGCTTCCCCTAGTTACAACCAATCCCCTCCCCTTGCATCTCAAACTGCATTTCCCCCATCCCATGTACTTTTGGACACAATGCGATGACATCCAGCCAAGGGCCGACGGACAATGTTTGGTACTTGGTTGTTCATAGTGTTTTGCACTTCTTTGTCGACACCTCTCAAGTGGATTCCTCCAGACGTCAACAAAGAGGGGCCAATGAAACACCACTAATTTCAGCCTAGCACTTTGAAATGAAAACAACTCAAGCCCTTTCGAAGTTTCAGGAGGCAAAATTTGACTAAGGCATTGAGCTCACACCCAGCCTGCCCAAGGCAGTTTGCTCACCCTCAGCATGAACAACTCCAAGCAACGTCAAAATCAAGTCAAAGGTGGAGGTCAATTGTTCGAAGTTCAAGATTCCAGCGTTCAACGTTCAGCGTCAGGATTCTGCAGGTCACGCTGTGGTCACATTGCAACATGAGCCCAACATGACCTACCCAAAGTAGTCCAGAACAAGTCACATACAGTTCCCAGATTTTAGATCGCACACTGTCAGGCAGCAATTGTTCCCAGAAACAGGCTTCAAAAAATTCAAAATTTGGTGTCAAAAATTGCATTTCACCTCACTCACGTTGAGGTCACGCTGAGGACACACCCAGCGTGAGTGCAGCGTGACTGCCCAGCGTGAGTGCAACGTGACTACCGATCACACTCAAACAAAGGCACTCCAAATGCACGCTAAAGACACACTGAAGCCCAAGCAACTCACGCTAGGAGCCCTGGCAGAACAAAGACACCTCGAAATGACATCTCAACATCCAACAGTCGATCCATGGTCAATTGAGCCAGGATCGAATTTTCTTGTCGTACATCTTCACTTGTGGGCTTGTCGAGCCCTCACGGTCTAAGTTGTATGTACTCCCATGGGCTTGAGTAACCCACAAGTTGTAAGATGCAATGTACCTAGTCAAAAACGTAGCTTGCCCACACATGACCAACTCGTACATGATTGTCCATTGAACACGTGTCACTTGATCCGTTTTCCCTGTTAAATCCCAACCGTTGATTCCATTTTGGAATTCCGCACCCGAGCCTGACCCAACCCTATAAATACCCTGTCAATTCACATAAACCGGGGGGCAATTGGAGACATTGGCAATTCTAAAAACATACAGCAAACCAGCAATCCTTGGGCGCTCGGCACACTTGACTCCTGGCATCCAAGTACTTCTCACATACATCACACCACATCATCACATCACATCACCCCGGGGCTAGGCGTTTGACCTGCCATCCACACGTGCAGCTACACTTTGACCGGTGCACATCTTTTCTAAGTAATACAATACAGTTCGTTTTGCCAACCATTATTTCCGTTTACTCTGTTTTATATTTAGTTTACGGTCTGTTTACATTCTGCTTACATTCTGTTTACGATCCTGTTTATGTTCCGTTTGCAATACACTGCATATATTTCTGTTTACATTTTATGCGCATTGTTCACGTTTTAAGACATCAGTTACGATAACCCCAGCGCAAGCCATAGTTTACGTTTGAAGAAGTCCTTGGTTGATTTGCGTGCAGACCATCCAAGGCACTCTACCTTCGTTCCCTTTTCCAGCTTGCCCTCAAGCAAAGATAGGGTCAGCTATGCCTGCCCGACGATCTTTCGGTGTCTGTTTCCCTTCCAACCTTACACCGACGATTTAGGTTAGTGCAATGATGATAACAACAAAAGGAAAATTAATCTCAAAATGTCATTGACTATTCAATTTAGAAATGAAATGTCTTCTGACACTCCATTTGAAGCCACAAGGAGAAACGATCTTTTGAACCTGTTTTGGAATCTTTGAACAAGATTTAAATGAAATCTTTAAAAGATTCAAGGGTAAATAATCATTAAGCTGGCTGTGATAAATAACTGGTCATTGAAATGATGTTTAAATGCTTCAAAGGCATGATATAGGACAACAGATCAACAGATAATAGAGCTCTAAGCCTTCAACAAGTAAACTCTTCTTCCTTTGGTTCATATCAAACCCTAATTATGTGGTTTCAATCATAGTTTGTTCATAAATCTCAGAATTGCACTAGAAACCTTTGTTCTTTCAGTAATATGACAGATATTTTTGATTTTGTTAATTCTTCAAATTCAAGCATAGAAAGACCCTAAATAATGAATGACTTGATAAAACATACCTCATATCAAGACATTCAGCAAACTCACATGGTGATCATATAATAGAGAAATCAGATCTTAATCATAAATAAAATCATCAAACAATTCATAAGAAAAGAAAGGAAATCAAGAATCCATAAAACGCTTCAAAATGCTCTTTCTTCAAATTCTTGAATTCACCATGGCTATGTCTTCTGAAAATGGCATTAAATTTTTCCATAGCTGTACTCACCCCTGTTATAGAGGGTGAAACCATGTTGACTGATCCGTATGGTTCTTGTGAAAAACTGAGAAGGTATGAAATGGAAATGTCTCTCTCATGGTTCTTCATGGAAATTTCTATCTCATAGTATGGG
Organism: Gnetum montanum; assembly: GCA_015680685.1. Lineage (NCBI taxonomy): Eukaryota > Viridiplantae > Streptophyta > Gnetopsida > Gnetales > Gnetaceae > Gnetum > Gnetum montanum. Next base: position 390,785 of record MNCI01012423.1, on the reverse strand, counting down.
TGACATCAGATTACAATGTTAAGGATCTTGGCCTAGTGGTATTCACATAGTGGGTAAGGATCTTGGGCTGGTAACCCAGGTCACAGGTTCAATTTTGCTCAGCAGCACTGAGTTATAAAAAGAAAAAAAATCCATACCACAACTTATGGGAGCAGGTCTTCAGCTGTAAACAATTATTGTCTGAACGATGCAAACATATAAAGTCCCAGAAATGTCTCCACGTCACGAAGATTGTCGCTATCGTTGGCGTTTAATCTTTCTAGACATGACAAAGGTCCAAGACAAAAGTTTGTTATTAGCTTAGGGATCCTGGATCACTAGCATAGTGACGAAGTGGATAACAAAGGTGCGCACGAATTCAGAATCAGGATTAGGCATAATTCATTAGATGTCCTGCGATGCTAGCCCGAGGTCGTGCGAAAAGGGACAGATCTCGATCCAGTTATCGTTCATCTGCAACAAACTCCGGATTCGGATTCCAGTGTTTCGCGGATGCAACGATTACTAAGAAACTTACTTGAAAGAAAATTCAAAAAGCGAATGCAAAACCGATGCTTTAAATGAAAGCAACTGAGAAAAACAAACAAACCGGCTCATAAAGTCCAATCCGGAGGCCGCCGAAGAGGCACTGGCGATGGAGTCCGGGCACAATGCCTTTCCACAGCGACGTTGCGCCTTCCTCACGGACGATCGTGGCCATTGTTCCCAGCATTCCGCGGTACTTCGGCGCCGCCGCAGCCGCAGCCGTAGCCGCGCCTTCGGCAGCAGCTTTGCCCTGCAACTGCAACCTCACCTTCGCCGTGTCGATGGGAATCGTGCATATCTGTAGCGAAGCAGCAACATAAGTGTGAGAACGTGAGAACATACATGCGCGCACAAGAAAATAAAAATGAAACGAAATGAATTACAGCAACCTCGGCCCAGCAGGCGCTGAAGGCACTGCACGCAAATGTTTTGGGAAGCGACAACTGAGTCGCCGTCTTCGTGGCCTTTGCCTGCGTCTGCGTTTGGGCCGCCATTGTTGCAGCTGCCGGAGCTCCGGCTACGTAAGAAATATATGATATGAATCAATAAAATGATCTAATGTTCTGCTTGCTTGCTTGCTTGCTAAAGTTGGGTATATGTCACTTTATGCGTCGCGCATATTTTGTAAGCTTGCTGGCCTCACGCTCGATTTCATGCTCGCATCGTGTGAAAACTGTTAATGCATGCTGACGCGGACACGATGCCGCGACATCGGAGTTTGGTCTGCCCACCATCTCTGCGAAGAGGCAAAAGGTGCTCATCCCAACACATTGATACGTGGATTTGCTTGGGGACCTTAAGACCTTTGCCTTTGGCGAATGTTCGTTTGGTCGGTGATGAGATGTGCAATCTACTTTGTAGATGTTGGATCTTTATCCTCACCGTAGTTCTTCAAAAAAAGATTTTTTTTGGCCCCAAAAAAAAGGTTTTATTAATACTAAAAGAGTATCAAATACATAATCTATATTAAGTCACATAGACTATAGAGATAAGGAAAACTTAATTCACTTGAAATGTTACTCTAGGAAATGTTCCCATAAATAACCAATCTCAAAAGGGAGAAACCCAATCTAGGGTTCTACCATCCACTAAGATCAACCAAACCGGTAGTAAAGAAAGGTTGGCAGAAAATCAAATGGAGCAAATAACGCTCGAGAATAAACAAAGAGACTCCCATTAAGTGGTTCCACTCAAATTTAAGAAGGAAGCTTCTATGCAGCGATTCCTATTGAAGAAGGTTGCTTGAAATTGCAGGTCTTCCCCATAGCTACAAGAGATGAATTAACTGATTAATATCCATCTTGAACTTTGATGCTTGAGATTTGATTTGAAAATAAACGAGAAGGAAGATTTGCAATTTCTCCATAATAGTTAGATTATATATATTTGAATAATCAATCCTTTGAAAGATAACATTACATTTACGCTTCCAAATATGATATAGAATAATGGGCCTAATAACTTTTCACAAAAATTTAACATTTTCTTGAGATAGCTTGCACAATAGAATAACTTTGGAGGCCCATGTCCGCACATGCTATGTGAAGGGGCATTGCCAAAACACATGAACAAAATCCTCTTTACCATCATAAAGAGGGCAAGTAGGAGTGTGAATTCCAAGATATTCGAGACATTTGTTGATAGGTGAACATTGGTGAAGGAGACACCAACAGAATTGTTGAATTTTAGGAAGAGTAGGTAGTTTCCAAATGCATTGGAAGAGGGGATCTAGAAATGTTCCAACCCTTGTTTGTGCCAAGATTTTTAATTAGGTGATCTATTCGATATGTGTTATCAAGTCAGCAACAATGCTTCTGGTTGGATGATGGAGTGTTCGTGCTTATGTTGGACTTTAAACTTAATATATGTGTGTCCAATTTATCATCACTAAGTTATCTTGTGAAATCAAATTTACAAAAATGAAATTGAAATGTTTGTTATTACATTGGCAATACCATCAAGATCTATTAGACATAACAAATAATTCATTAATAAAATTAGATTCTTCTCAACGAGATTCCTATATTACCTTCAATTTTTTCAAACTAGTGCCAAAATGAATTTGTGTTAATTTTGAGAATGCAAATTTACAAGCTAGCAAGCAAAAATTTTAGATACCTTCTTCTACTAATGTTGATGCAACTAAAACAACTAATTTTGTTCTTCTTGATGATGTTTATGAATCACTAGTAATCGATATGTGTTCATTTAAATTTTGAATTTCATCTCACAATAAATAATGTGATGTAAAAACATGACATTCAAGTCATTCATTCGTGCTAATCATTATTGTCGTTTTTTATCTACTTGTTGTGTTAGGCAATGCTTCATTGGTGTTGTGTGCCCTAAATATAGGATCATTTATACATAAGCATGCACCATTGATCATTCATCTATGGACTCCAAATTTTGATAGCAAATATAAAAAATATTTTAAAGTTCAATATTTTGTCNAGTCAAGTTATTTAATCTTCCACTAATTTTCCATAAAGCTAAGTAAGAGATTGTTAGTACTCTCAATCACATTAAGCATATAAAATTTATTTCCACACCATTTGGTTCTTGTATACATTTTTTTGTTGAAATTAATATTCTTAATTGTAGAAAAGAATTTATATTACAAGCAGGCAAAAAGAATTATATTAAGCCAATCACATATTGTAGTCTTCTTAATTCTTGTCATCATGAAGGACATTTGTTTAATGCTTATCCTTTTTTGCTCAAGAAATAAAATGTTAAGGAAAAGAACAAAGGTGTTGATGTCAAGGAAAAGAAAAAGTGTGTTGAAATTAAGAATAGTAAAAAATAATTTGAAACTGAACTAAAAAATTGGTATAATGTCAATGATGAGAATGATCAAGTGGCAATAAAGAAACCAAAGAAGACAAAAGCTTTTGTGAATACGTTTCCTTTTACTGTACAAAGTATTGATCAATCTAAATAGTCAGCATATAAGGTATGTAAGAAGAATACTATCTACACAAAGATGGCATCTTTTGTTGACAAGCAAGCTTTAGAAGATTTCAAAAAGACTTAACATAAGGTCAATCATGATGGACATTATTACCAACATTTACTTTTGTACCTTTTTCTCCTACAAAAGATTGTATTTCGCCAAAACTTACTATTACTACATCAAATCTTTTTATTATCTTGAAAATAAAGTAAATATTGTTAGGACTAGGGCCATCCTCATTAAAAATTAATTTTCCTCTTTTATTTTTTCAAATCATCTATGGTAAGACTATTTAATTGAGTAGACGTCCTTAAAATTAGAAAAGTATTCCATTTTATCTTGTTTCTGAAGCATTCTATTCAATGATTAAGCATGTGATGAAATCTATTATTTTTTCATAAACATTTTTTTTAGGTTCAACAACCTCACTACCTACACCCACCAACCCACACTGCATGCCTCACACACCCCCACCCCCCTACCCCAACCTTCCAAACTTCATTAAGAAAGTTACTAAGTTTCCTTGGTGTTATTTCAAAAAGGTTAATTAAACTATTGGCTCTTGGAATCTTGATCCATCTACCTATTTCAATCCTAAAATAGTAAGAGCCTAATCTTGCTAAGCTAATTTAACATCATAGGTAATGGGATATAGGGGTAAACAAGCAATCTGCTTTCTTATTAATGCATCTTCTAATACTACTTGAATAAAATTGGTTCTTTCTTGTTAATTACCTAGAAGTGCAAAAGTACCTTGTTACTTATATTGATATAAAGTTGCTTTATATCATAATGTAGAATCTCCAATTCAATGTTTCAATTTTCTAAGCTAAATCATTCTCTCATGTAACAACCCCTTCTAGTGTGTAGCAACTAAGACTTCCTTTGAAAATTTAGTTGCCATGCTATAAGATATACTATGAACATATGTGATGAGTGGTGAGGTACCCCTACACTCAACCATACAAATACGAGTGTTTCATGCATGATCCGGTCAAACTCCAAGGACTAAGTGCTTATGCGCCTTAATGGAACACTCAAGGTTAATCAATCGTTGTCTTCCCAAACTTACTTGTATTGTCACAGTTGTATGGTTAAGTAAGCTTGAGGTATATGATTTTTATGGCTTTTGTCTTTTTATGTCTTCTGCTAATAAAGGAAAGGTAGAGAGAACTAAGGGACTAACTTACATTAACTATTCATTAACTAAGTTCTAAATGTTTCTAACACCAGTATCCATTCCCACTTGTCGTACACATCCTGAACCAGTGCAACGCTGCTGGGATTACCAAACGCTAATCGTTACTGGGTTACCAAGTGCTACACGCNGAATAACAAAACTGCAAGAATCTGGCTAAGGGTCTAAGTCTAACTATATGGAACAAAGGGCGCCGCCTCTTATTTATAGAAGATGAGGCAAGACGCGATATCGCGGCTCATCATACCCCCATGACTAAATGAAAACTCGTCCTTGAGTTCCTTACAAAATATTGGGAAGGTATGGGATTATTGACTAGAATGGTGAATGGAATGACACGTGAATGGATCAACATTACAATACATGACAATATTAGTATTCATGACTACAAAAGTAAACACTATACACAATTGACATCCAGCCTTATTTAGAAGCTGAGAGAGAAGAAATATAGAGAGAAAAGGAGAAGATGTGTTGTTGTCGATGCCAAGATTATGCCTTTCTTTGTCCATCCATAACCGCACCATCAATCTTGTTCCTTGCACAACTATTCCAGCACCAGTCCATCTTGAGTGTTTCCTCCAAATCCAGTCCATTGCTGTATGATTACCATCTGCACACACAACACAGTCACATATAAGCAAGGGTAAGTAAATTACAACACAGTTGATGCCTTGCTTCGGTGTAAGGTCCATTGGCTAAGTTGTGGTATGGTCAATACAGATCCTTGAGATATAACACTAGTGACTACCTAAGGTGCAGGGGTTAGGAAGAATTGAAAAAATTGGACCAGGGCCCCCATGACTAAGAGCGATCCTCCAATAGCGATAGAATGGAAAAAGATAACAAAAAAGAAAGATGGAGAAAAAGAAACAACGGAAACGTTGATAAAATGGATGTCAAAGGTGGGAATGAACAAAACAAATGTTGATTGTGGAAATGTTTAAGGGAAAGAAGTTAACTAGTGTACCAAGTAGGAATGCCAGTGGGTCCTCCTCAAAGCAGGCTCATGCCCTTGATGCCCTGACAATCCCACATTCAAAGAGTCCGTAGGCTTTGGAAATGTCTTTTGAAAGCAAGAGTTAAAGTCTTAACCACAAGAATTTACCAAAAAGAAAATAATGCATCAACCAAAATATAGACTAAAAATACAACTGGCAATGAGGTGGAAAATGGAGAAAGAATGATGAGGAGAAGAGAATGGAATGGAGTCCCAAGAACAAGGTGGTGTACAATCCCTTGTGTATGTATGGTTAATGTGACTGAGTAGATCCCATTCCAAATCCAGCCTCAAACAATCCACATCCAGTGACTTCACATTAATACACTTGGCTAATCCATCCACTTGAAGTAACAAGAATGCTTCTACTAAAGAGTCACCACCATTCCGACGAAATGAGAAAGTGAAAAGTAGGAAGCGAGAAAGGGCCTTAGTTAGAGGGAACGTGTTTGTTTAGTTCCATAACCAGTGCTTGTAGCCCAAATGATTATTTTGTCTAAGGGATGTGCTTTGAATTCTCACATTTTTTTTGCATGAGAACCACACCATGCAAAGATTTATTTTTATTAGCTCAGCTTCCCAAAAATGGAGCAACGTCAAAATGGTAAGAAAAACTCAAAAAGAAAACATCCAAGAACCCAAGAAAATAGCCAACACAAATGCATCAAATCCCTTTGAAGTCACACCCTTTTCAGTCCTTGAGTCCTTCCTTAGTTTGAGAAATGCCTAGTCACCAATTTGTTAATAGTTTTATTATTAAAGGGATTGTACAGTTCCAAGCTAAGAGAGACCATAGAAATTCATGAATGCATGGATGACGTGGACTCATTGCCTATTATACCAAAAGAACCATACCTTAGTATCAACATTATAACTCAAAGGTAAAAACCAAACAATAACAATTAGTAGAATACAGTTCATACCACCATCAGGAGCACTTTTTAGGTGATGAATCTAATAAAACAAAAATAACAAACAAAGACAAAAACAAAAACAAAAACAAACAAAACAATAGTCACACAAAGAAATGAAAAAGTGTAAACGATGTTACAAAACAAAAACAAAAACAAGAAAAGTTAAAGAACTTTATAAAACAAAAATGTGTAAAACAAAAACTTAAAAAGGAACTGAGGGCTCAGTTAGTTCCATGCACGTTAGTGAGTTTCTCTCTTGATCAACTATTAGCCACTGGGTGTCTTCTTGTCATGTGGTTGCTGCATATAGGCACTTTTGTATGTTAATATCTTGTGCACACCGGTTGCATGCAGGTAATGCTAAACTTTGCACAACCCATGATCTTGGCACACAATTGCACCCTATATCATTTTATATGATGCATGGAACCTTCTTCTTCTTCATCTTTCCAAAAGTGTTCTTCTTAGATATTTCCAGGGAAAGATCACATATTCCTAGGTGTGCATCTATAGTACTTAGCCATGTCCTTCCCATTATGATTGGGATGTCCCCTGTACTATTATTCACTTGTATCACTAGGAAATCAGCTGGGTACGACCATCCACACATAGTGGTGATGATGTCCTCCACTAGTCCCAAGGGAATAGTGATGGACTAGTCAGCTAGCTCTAGGTGAATATTGCTCTTCCTTAATGGAGGTAGGTTCTAGGCTTTATACATTTCTTGTGATATTAAGTTGACTCTAGAATCTAAATCCAGAAGAGCTTTGCATGGCTCATTCCCAGCAATTTGGAGATAGATTAGAGGGCTTCTAGGATCAAATAATTTCCTAGGAAGGTGGCCAACCTTGATCTAGTCAGTTACAGCATGTGTTAACATAACCATATGCGTTGAGCTCAGTGTTTGGTTTGAAGGGAGCTCTGAAGCCTTATTTGATGAGGAGGCGTTCAGAGGTTCAACTGCTTGTGGTTGTAAGGGCTTGGTTGGACTGTTGGCTCTGAAGAAAGGTCTTTTCTTCATATAGTTGTTAGAACCAATAATGGGTTGAGTATTTACAGCCCTTGTGGCATTGCATTGCTGTGGTTGAGTAGGGAGTTCCCCTTGCATTGCTGGAGTGGGTGGTAATGGAGCTATTGGTGTGAGAGTTGTGGATGGATTTGAAGGATGGTATGTTTGTGGGTTATCTTCCCTAGGAGAAGGAGTTCTATAATACTCATGAGTTTGGTAGTGATGTTGTGGTGTAACGTGACTAACAAAGTCATGTGGAGAGATTGGATGCTGCATGTAGTAGCCATATGGGTCAGGTTACTGGTAGGGGCATTGTTGCCTTGGTGGTGGCATCCCCCATGACTATGGGTATTGCCACTATTGATGTTGCTCAATGGGTTGTTGTGGAGTTCCACTTGGATAATATGTTGAAGGTTGGTGGAACTACCTTGGGGATAAGGTAACCATCGGGGTGCTTGTCGTTTATTTAGTCATGGGTTAAGTGCATACACCCCAGACTCTTGTAGATGTGAGATCACCGGGCAACATTCCTTAGGATGATCATATTAGCATATCTTGCATCCACCATCATTGTATGTGTCTGAATCCACAACCTCTTCTATGATGGCCATTTTACCCTTACCCTTGTTATGTGCATTGTCCACTCCTCTCTTTTTCTTTTTGTCATGGTCACTACCTCGCTCCATAGACTCCTCTACAATTTTAAGAACAATTTTAAACCTACTATCCAGGGAGTCTTACATTTGGTCTACCTTTGCCGATACTTCTGTTATTAACTTTTGAAGAGGCAAAGTTTTCCTATTCACCATCTCTTCGAGTGGTGACTCTTCTTCCTCCTCACAAAATCTCACTCCCCTTTTTCAGAGGGAAGGATCTCGGTTGTATTCTTCTACACTTTCTCTCTTGCATAGCTTACCTTCTTCTTTAGCTACTTGCTCTAGCAATCTATGAATTTGATGAGACCTAAGCTTTGATAACCTTCCTTGGGCATACGTTGCAAGGGTTCTTCTTGTTTCATGTCTAAGCCCATCCATGAGATGGCGTAGTTGATCCCACTTTGAATAACCATGGCCAAGGCAATGATGTAGCAGTGTGTAATAGCGGTCCATGGCAGCATCCAAGGGTTCATGATTTCCTTGCTTCCATCCTTGGATTTGCTTCCATAGGTTAGACACTCAGGAGTATGTTTGGTACTTATCATTAAACAGTTCTAACATTGTACTCCACCACCGAATGGATTTCAGTTCTAAGGACCGGTACCAGCTTTCAGCTTCTTTCACTAGCATCCTTGGGAACAACTTCAGTTTTTGCCATTCGTTTTCTATGTTTTGCAAGGCACATGCGTTGTGAAATGCTTGTAAATGATTTTGAGGGTCAGCGTTATATCCCCCTTTAAATCGTGGGATGTTGTTCATGTCTAACCTCTTGATCCTACTATCCTTTTGGTGCCTTGTTGGAACTCTTACGGCCTCCATTATATCTAGCATGCTTCTAGTTACGAGTAGGGGTTCTTCATGATCGTCTCATCCATAGCGTCTATGGTGTCTACGTGGTTTTCTACTCTCCCTTCTTCTATGCCTTGATTCCTTAGAGTGCCTTCGTCCTCATTCTCGACTATCTTGTCAATGTTTTTCACTTTGTTTTCCCTTATCCTCATGATTGGTTTCCCTATGACTGCGTTCGAACACTGAAGGAGAGGGTGAAGGTGATGATGAAGGTGAAGAAGAAGGAGAACCATCACCATGATGGTGTTTTCTACCTTCTCTTCGGTGGTCTTGGCCTCGATCATAATCACGATCATAACATCTACCCTTATCGTGTATTTGTGTTCCCTCGTTGAACACTTCGTGTTTATGGGTATCAGAACCAGGGTTATGAATAGTGGAGTGAAGGTTTTGATACACTACCTCCTAACCAATGTTAGGAGGAGGAACATCGTTTTGTGGGGAACCTGTTGAAATAGGTTCACCACCCTCAATTTTGCTCAAAATGTGTAGGGCGTCATGGGGCCATTTACCCTTCAAGGATGTATGGTATCTCTCCTGTCGTAAGTCCCTTTGACGTTGCGCTTCTGTGGGATGATAGTCCCTTGTGTCATGATCGCATGCAACATATTTTGCATATAAAAGTGACATGCCTATTCGTGAGAGAGCACGAAGGAGCATGTTAGGGATTGATTGGTCTGGAGGCAACACTATGTTACCCTCCAAGTCTCTGCAACGCAGTTGTTCATCTTGGTGGAGAATAAAGGTGAAGTTGGGTACAAACTCATCGGGATAAGTATATACCACACAATACTATTGAAGAACTGGCGGATTCTGGTTATGTGTATCATGTCACTGACTGCCTCTTGTGTTAGTCCTAGGCGGTCAAGTGCTCTTATGCAAAGAAGAAGATAGTTTGTCTTGTTTAGTGTGTGATGTACCATTGTCTTATCTTTCTTTGATTAACCCTACAAGTTCGTTCTAATGTTTCAATGATATGAATGATTTCCTATGTTCTATGAAGCGCACAAATAACTAAGTCCTCGACAATGGTGCCTATGATGAGTGGCGAGGTACCCCTACACTCAACCATACGAATACGAGAGTTTCACGCACGATCCAGTTGAACTCCAAGGACTAAGTGCTTACATGCCTTAATGGAACACTCAGGGTTAATTAATCATTGTCTACCCAAACTTACTTGTATTATCACGGTTGTATGGTTAAGTAAGCTTGAGGTAAATGATTTTTATGGCTTTTGTCTTTTTATGTCTTCTGCTAATAAAGGAAAGGTAGAGAGAACTAAGTGACTAACTTACATTAACTATTCATTAACTAAGTTCTAAATGTTCCTAACACTAGTATTCATTCCCACTTTCTGTACACATCCTGAACTAATGCAACGTTGCTGGGATTACCAAACGCTAATCGTTACTGGGTTACCAAGCGCTACACTCATGCTCGAAGCGATCATACTGAGTGTATTTAATTAAGGGGGTTGAAGGTTGAGAAAGATATTGATCAACTAGAAAAGCATTTAAATAATTATTAATTACTATTTAGCTTAATCTGTATGCTGTAAGGTTTATCATAAAGTTCGTCTTTATTGCCGTACACAAAATTGTGCTCAGGTACAAACTGCTCGAATAAAGATCTGTTCACTCTATGAATCCTACTGTGGGCACACAAAAATAATTCTAACTCTGGAATAACAAAACTGCAAGAATCTGGCTAAGGGTCTAAGTCTAACTATGTGGAACAAAGGGCGCTACCTCTTATTTATAGAAGATGAGGTAGGATGCAATATCGCGTATGCGATATCGCGGCTCAACAATATGTTACAAATTAGTAAAAGGCTTCTATCTTTAAGGGCATCATATTTACTTCAAGAAATAATAAATCATATTATACCTATCTTTTAATACAAAATTATTCCACAAAGAAATGCTTATGAACTTCATCTATTTTTTTTCAATATTGATCCCCCATTGAATACTAATACAAAAAGAGTTAACTGCACAATAGAGCGATCCTGGTTGAATTCTATGGACTTTCTAGTTTCCAATGCACTAGTCTTCTAGGAAGTGAATCTTGTCCTAAGGTCATTCATTGTCTTCCCAATTACACTTGTGAAGTACAAAGGTGTGGTTAAGTGTAATTGAGGCATATGATTTTTATCATTTTATGTTTTATGATTTTGATACTTAAAGAGAGAGATGAAGTAATTTAATAACTAATGTAATTTAACTAATTAACTGGTCTCTAGCTAGTCCTAACATAAGCATTCAGTCCCACTTTATGTACACATCCTAAACCCACATATCCATTGCTAGGTTACCAAGCGCCATGCTACTAGGTGCACCAAGTAATAACGCTATTGGGATTACCAAGCAAATACGTGTTTATGCTCGAAGTGGTCGTACTTATGTACTTAATCTATTTAGCTTAATTGATTAAAGTCTAATTTAGCTTAATTGGTTGAATATTTAATAAAAAAATTAATGCATAAATAAAACATTTAAACTATCCAAAATACTACAAGGTTTATTAAGAAGATCATCTTTATTACCGTACATACTGATGTGGTTTAAGTACAACAATGCTCAAATAAAGATCTGTACACTCAACGACTCCTACTGTGGGCACTTGGGAAAAGTATTCTAACTTTCAAATAGACAAACTGCAAGAGCTCTACTACTACTATGAATCTAATGCTCATAAACATGGCTGGGAGCTCGTATTTATAGTTTTTTCTCTAGGGCTACATTGATAGGGCCCCATCAACGTAGTAAACACTATGTCAACGCAACCTTGTTGACGGGGCAACACCACATAAATAGGGCCCTGTTGATGGACGCCCATCGATGAGGCCACATCAACAAGGTCCTGTCAACATGACACATTGATGCTCATCATACCCCCACAAATGAATCTTTTACAAAATTGGAAAGGTATGGGATTATTAACTAACTCTTAACAAAACAAAACAAACTGACTTGACAAAACTAAGTGCTTAAGTGTACATATCAACACATTAAAAAATTGTAGTGTTCATGACACAAAATTGAACATCATGACATGACTAAATAAAAAGAATTGGATAGCACATCCTTTGATGGCATGAAGGCAGTGGAGAAGATCAAACAATCACAGGCTGTGGTGGCTCCTAAGGCTTTGACAAACCTTCATTGGCTTTAGGCATGTGTGGTAGCTAAGGAAGCTATAGCTATCCTGTTGTGGCTACAACCTCCAATGGAAGGCAAAAGGCATCAAGCAATGCTTTCTTCTTCTCCTCCTTACTCTCAGGATCATTCACAATCCACATGGCATCACCAATTTGGGTTGGAATGGGGACACCCCATGAATAGGACATTATCAAGAACATTTCCTTTATGTTGACAAACTAGGCAGTGAACTATTTGCGTTCAATGTCGAACATCATAATTGCATTTTGCAGCTCCTAGTAGTCATTCATCCTCCTAGCTATGTTCTCAGCAGTTGATCATTGATCCATGAATTATGCCTTGAGAACTTTGAGTTTAGCATTGCCTACTACAAGCTTGTCCTTGGTGTCCTTATGGTGCTTGAACTCAACCTTCTACAAAAAGTACAAGCTAGCCACTTACTTCTCTAATTCTGACCATGGCCATCTGGTAGTTAACATGGCTAGATTTACATAATGGACATTGGCAAGCTCCATGTACTCCATCATCTCCTCGATCTACAACTCCTTCATGTGGATTTCTACTTTGTTGTAGGCATCTATTCCATCAACGATGGGTTGCCATAACTCTTTTTCTTGCTAGAGTTGATGGAGGATCTCATTTACCTTTGCCTTTACCAATTGGATGTGTTTCTCATTTACTTCTTTTTATAGACTGACCTATTCTCTATAGTGGTCTTAACTCTCTCGAATTTGAGAGCCTCTGATCTCCAAGTAGCTACCTCAATCATAGTTTTTTGGTGAAGGGCGTAGATTTCCTCCATGAAGAGATTTCTATTTTTGGCTACCAATCTCCTCACTTCTGTGTTTGCTTTGGCCAATTTCTCCTACTGTTGATAGATGAAATTAGTTAATTGTTGCTTATGTGCATCAACATTTCATAGGTGATGGTTCTCTATAGTCAGTTGAACATTCTCTTGGTGGGTCTAATCCAAGGCCTTCTATATCTTGTGTTGTGTGGCATCTACCAAGGATTGATTGAACATTATCATCTCCATTGCACCCTCAAACCCCTTGATTTTGGTATGAAGTTATTTTATAACTTCATCTCTTGTTAATGCTGGGTTGAGAAATGTGAAATTAACAATCTAGGCTTTTAGTTCGACAACTTCTGCAGCCAAGCATTCATTCCACTCCTTGGCTATTTTAAGTTGCCCCTCCAATATGTTGTTTTTGTCCCTTGCCTCCAGCAACTCTAACTAGGTTGTAGTGATAGTGTTTAAAAGGTTAAAAACATTTGGAAGCAATTGCCCAGTTCCCACTAGTCGATCCAGTAGTTCTTCATGTTGTGCTACATTTATTTTGCCACTTGTGGTCCCTACAAATGTCTGCACATCCTTGAGTGTAGTGATGTTTGTTATAAACATCATAGGTGCATTGAGTGTTTTGGCAATATAATCAGTGACCACTTATGCTGTTGTCTCTTACCCTTGGTACTACATCACTAGTATAGTTGTCTCCTCATTCTCCTCCAAGCACACTAAGAAAGTCGCAGCATTCCCAGAGATTTTTGGGAGTGATTATTATTCTATGAGAGATACTATAACCTCTCTAGCACTTAGATTTAACCTCGCGGGTAGTTGCGTTCTTTAGGCTGAGAAAATGGATCCTCCCTCACCCATTAGATTGATCGTTTAGGCCATCTCATTAAGGTGACTCATGGCTAGTCTATATACTAATGGGTCCCTGCCACTCATGCCTCCTCTTTACTCTTGTTCACTTAAGAGCCATTCTCTATACTCTCACAACCGTTGGGTAGTTGTAGCAATATTTGGCACTGTTTTTTGAGTGGCAAGTGGGGGTGTTGGTCACTGCTCCTCTCCTTGTAGAGTGGTTGCAGGCATCTTATTCTTCAACATTTTCACCTAGTTGGTGATTGAAACAATTCTAACAGTGTTGTTGGTATAATGGACTATCCCTTCCCTTCGATGAAGTTTCCTGAGGAGGCATGGGAAGGGGAGTGCCTTCCTTCCACATTCATTTTTTTTAAACCGCTTCTTCATCTCTATCTAGATCAACTATGGAAGGTTGACCAGGAATCTCCCCAAATGTAGGATCGTGAGAAATATGATTTTGAAATCCTAAACCATCATCTCTTATTAACAGGTCATTTTCAAAAAATAGAATTAGAGATGCTTGACCTACGGGATGTTGATAGAATGCATGATTGGACATTATAGTATCTAGAAGAGGATGTTGCAAAGTTCACTATAAGATTTTTTGCCAACAATAAATCATCTCGCTCCATGATTGTTATTGATCATGACTATAGTGCCTACAATTGATAAGCTGGGAGTAAAGCAAAAGAAATGTTACAATAAAATTGTAGGGCACATGATGTTTTCACAATCAACAAATGAAGTTGTTTCTCCTTTATGAACGATTATCTAGGGAACAATTGGTACGGGAAAGTCACTTCTCATAGGCACGCTTTGTAATGCTTTCATGAAATACTACCATGAAAAACATAATGCTTTACTTGTCATGGCACCCACAGGATCTGTGGCATTTAACATTAATGCAACAACCATTCATTTCGGTTTGAGCATTGGAATAGATCCCTAAAAAAAATCCTTTTCCTCTACAAAGATAAGTATACAACATCGACTATCATAGGTAGGATATATAATAATTGATGAAATGAGTTTTGTGGGAGGAAGATTATTATAAAGCATTCATAGATGACTAAGAGAAATTTTTAGAGAGCATCACAATGAAGTTTTTTGAGGAAGATCAGTTATACTGATAGGTGATTTGGGTTAGCTTCTAATGAGCAGCAAGGTACCCCTATGCTCAACCATACGAATATGAGCATTTCACGTACGATCCGATCAAATTCCAAGGACTAAGTGCCTATGCGCCTTGTGGAACGATAACGGGTTGATTAATCATTGTCTTCCCAAACTTACTTGTATGTCACAGTTGTATGGTTAAGTAGGCTTGAGGTATATGATTTTTATGGTTTTTAGGTGTTTTATATCTTGCGCTAATAAGGAGGGGAGAGAGAAGTAACTAAGTAACTAATCTAATTTAACTATTCATTAACTAAGTTCTAAGTGCTCCTAACACCAGTATTTGTTCCTACTTTCCGTACACATCCTGAACTAGTGCAACACTGCTGGGATTACCAAACGCTAATCGTTACTGGGTTACCAAGCGCTACACGCATGCTCGAAGCAGTCGTACTGAGTGTAATTAACTAAGAGAGTTGTAGGGTGAGAGAAATCATTAATTAACTACAAAAGCATTAAATAATAATTAACACTAATTAATCTATTCTGTATGCTGCAAGGTTTATCATAAAGTTTGTCTTTATTTCCATACACAAAGTGTGCTCAGGTGCATAATGCTTGAATAAATATTCATTCACTCCATGACTCCTACTGTGGGCATGCAGAAATAATTCTAACTCTGGAGGGAGAAAATCGCAAGAGTTTAACTAAGGCACTAATTCTTAACTATTGAAACCAAAGGTGCCACCTCTTATTTATAGATAATGAGATAGGCTGCGATATCGGGTATTCGATATCGCATGGTTGATCCAATATCGTGGACGCGATATTGTGGACGTGATATCAAGTACACGATATCACGGTTCATCATACCCCCATGACTGAATGAAAACTCGTCCTTGAGTTCCTTACAAAATATTGGGAAGGTATGGGATTATTGATTGAATGACTATTGATGGTGGAACGGGGTGACTGACTCAACGTGCCCAGTGAATGGATCAACAATACAATACATGACAGCACTAGTGTTCATAACCACAAAAGTGAACACTATACATAAATGACATCTAGCCTTATTGGCAGTTGAAAGAGAGGAAGGAGAAAGAGAAAAAATAATGAGATGTGTTGCTACCGATGCTAATATTGTGCCTATCGTTGTTCATCCATAGCCACGCCACCAATCTTGCTCCTTTCGTGAATGTTCCAGTTTCAGTCCATCCTGAGTGCATCCTCCAAGCCCAGTCCATTGTTGTATGATCGCCATCTACACACATAACACAGTCACAATCGAGTGAGGGTAGATAAATCACAATGTTGTTGATACCTTGCTTCGACGTGAAGTGCATTGGCTGGGTTGTGGTTATGGTAGATACTGGTTCTGGAATTTTAACACTGGTGATTACCTAAGGTGTAGGGGTTAGGAAAATTTGAAAAAATTTTATGCTCGGGCCCCCATGACGAAGAGCGAACCTCCGATAGCGATAGGATGGAAAAAAGAAAAGGAATAAGAAAGATGGAGAAAAAAGGAACAACGACAATACCAATAAAATAGATGTTATGGATGGGGATGAAACAAAAAATGGTGATTGCAAGAAATTTTTAAGGGAAAGAAGTTAACCAGCGCACCCAAAAAGGAATACCAGTGGGTCCTTCCCAAAGCAAGCTTATGCCCTTGATGCCCTGACAAACCCGCAAACCAAAGAGTTCGTAATCTCTAGGAATATCATTAAGAAGCAAGAGTTAAAAACTTACCCACAAGAAATTACCAAGGAAGAACAATGCATCAACCAAGATACAAACTAATGATAAAACTAGCAATGAGATGAGAAATGGAAAAGAAAGGTGGAGAGGAGAGGATGGAATGGAAACCCAAAAACAAGGTTGTGTAAAGTCCCTTGTGTGTTTCATGGTTAATGTGATCGAGTAGAACTCGTTCTAAATTTGGACTCAAATCAATCCACATTCAGTGACCTCGCATCAACACATTTGACCAACCCATCCACTTAGAGCAATAAGAATGCCTCAACAAAAAGTCACCACCATTCCAAGAAGAGCGAGATGGAGAACCAGGAAGCGAGAGGGGGCCTGAGTTAGAGGGAACCTTCAGGCATGGGTAACATGTCTTTCTAGTGCCATAACCAATGTATGTAGCCCAATATCATTATTGTGTCTAAAGGGTGTGCTTTGAATTCTCATTGCTTTTTTTTTTTAACGTGAGAACCACACCATGTAAAGAATTTTTTTTAACTCAGCTTTCGATGATTTGATGAATGGTTAGAATGGCGAAAAACCCAAAGAAAAAGCATTCAAGCACTTAAGAGAATAGCCAATACAAATGCATAGAATCCATTTGAATGCATACCCTTTTCATCCTTTGAGTCTTTTCTTAGTCTGAGAAATACCCAATCACCAATTCGTTAACAGTTTTATTAAAGAAAGGGACTATATAGCTCCAATCCAAGGGAAACCATAAGATTTTATGGATGTATGAACGACGTGGACTCATTACCTATTAATCAAAAGAACCATACCTTAATATCGACATCATACTTCAAAGGTAAAATTGATATGATATTATTCATACCACCATCATGAACACGTATTGGGTGATGAACAAAATAAAGTAATCACACAAAGAAATGGTAAAAATATGAATGATGGTGTAAAAAAAATAAGAAAGATTAAAGAATGTGCAAAACAAAAAATATGTAAAACAAAAATGTGTAAAACAAAAACTTAGAAAGAACCGAGGACCTTCAATGGTTAGTTGAGGTGGCCATCTCCCCCATGACTGAGTTGGAAGGAGAAGATTCAAAATAATGAGCAAGGATGCCCACTTACAGAGGTAGCATATGTCCTAGTTGACTTGAACTCATAGAAAGGTTTTTTTTGTTGCACATTGACTAGCAGTCTCTTTTCTGGGCTCTCAGGTTTATATATGGTCATGGCCCCTAAAGGAAAAGTCACATAAATAATGTAAGGTCCTTCCCACAATGTTTGAAATTTGGTTTGTTGTGATACATGTGTGGGTCTCCTGGTTGGTACTTAACTCTCAATGTAAGGTCCTTCCGACGTTGTTTATTAAATGCCTTGTGCAACTCATTAGATGATAGGGCAGCTAGTCGGTTCTCATCTAGTAAGTTAAGAGTCATTAAACTTTGTTTTTGTGCTAGATTGAGATCAATGTTGAGGTCACATGCCGTGGTTAGTGTACAGAGCTCAGTTTGGATAGGGAGCATTGGAAGTTTTCCATACTCTAACTCATAGGGAGAGTAGCCTATATGGAGTTTTCATGTGGAGCAGTATGCCCAAAGAGCATCATTCAGTTTAGTGCTCCAATCTTACCTATATTTGCTGATAGTTTTGGTTAGTATCTTGGTAATCTCCCTGTTGGTGACCTCGGCTTGACCATTTGCTTGGGGGTGGTATGGTGTAGTCAACTTGTGCTTAACCCCTAAGTGTTGCATCAGCTTTCGAAAAGTTGCGCCTGTAAAGTGTGTACCATTATCTGAGATAAGTGCACGTGGCACACCAAACCTGTTAACGACTTGTTGTTGAATAAATTGTACAGCTGTAGATGATGTACAATCTTTAACAACAGCTACTTCAACCCATTTTGTTAAGTAGTCTATGGTAACTATGATGTAAGCTTTTCCATTGGACAATGGTGTAATGGGCCCCATGAAATTAATCCCCCAAATGTCGAAGGGTTCTAATGGTTGAATCCATTATTGCAGACCCTCCATTCTAGCAGTTATTCCTCCATCATGTTGACAACGCTCACAAGATTAGAAGAATTAATGGGTGTCCCAGAACAAGGTAGGCCAATAATACCTTGCAATCAGGATCTTAATAGCCGTTTGTCTCCTAGCATAGTGACCCCCACAAGGGCCCTCATGAGCATCTTGGAGAACTCTCAGTTGATCTCTATCAGGAACACACCATTGAACCAAGCCATCGGGACATACTTTGTAAAGTTTTCCATTGATTTCCATGAAGTACTTGGCTCTGTGAAGAAACTATTGTTTCTTCTTAACATCCATCTCTTGTGGTGTTTTTTGGGTAAGTAGATAGGTCAGAATGCTATTGTACCAGTTTGTCTCCGTGGGTGATTGGTCATTCACTACACCAGTAAAGAGGAACTCATCAGGGAAGTGATCAAAAATATGATACTCATCCTCTTTGCTATCCTAGCACAACCAAGATAAATGATTAGCAACTACATTCTCACTACCTTTACGATCAATCATCATTAGATCGAACTCTTGTAGGATTACCAGCCATCGTATAATACGGGGGCTTATCATTGGCTTATTCATGAGGAACCAGATTGCACTATGATCTGTATGTATGAATACTTTGTATCCCAATACATAGTGCCTAAATTTTTCTAGTGCAAACACTACAACTATTAATTCTTTTTCCATAGTAGTGTAGTTAAGTTGTGCACCAGCTATACTTCTACTTGCACAGTGGATGTAATAAGGGAGTTTTTGATCATCTAACTGTATAAGTACAACTCCTAAGGCATAGTTGGACACATCAATCATTACATGAAATGGTTTGAACTAGTCAAGAGCTTATAGAATGGGTGTTTCTACTAGCTTCTACTTCAAAGTTTGGAAGGCTAGTTCGCATTCCTTGGTCCACTTGAAGGGTACGTCCTTTTTCATTAACTCTACCAATGGTTTGGCAACCTTCGAAAAGTTCTCTATGAATCTCCTATAGTAGCCAGTATGTCCAAGGAATGACTGAATGTTTTTGATAGTTTTTGGTTGACGGGTGATTCCTTGGATGACTTTGATTTTCTGAAGGTCTACCTCTATCCTTGCATGTGAAATTTTATGCCCAGGTACTACACCTTCTTGGACCATTAAATGGCTTTTTTGCCAGTTGAACCTTAGATTAGTCTCTACACATCCTTTTAGCACTTGCTCTAACTGGTCCAAGGCTTGATCAAAACTTTCTCCGCAAGTGGAGAAGTCATGCATAAAGACTTCCACCCCATTTCCTATCTGTTGTTGGAATATGCTTAGAACTAAGCGTTGAAATGTGGCAGGGGCATTGCACAAGCCAAATGACATTTTTTTTGTATGCAAACATTCCCCAAGGACTAGTGAATGTAGTTTTGGCTTCATCTTCTGAGGCTATTTGTATTTTGTTGTATTCACTATAGCCATCCAGAAAACTATAATAGCGATGCCCTGCAATTATGTTTAAGACTTGGTCAAAAAATGGCAATGGAAAGTGATCCTTGAATGTTGCCATGTTTAGTAGCCTAAAATCTCTGGACACCCTCCATTTGCCTCCCTTTTTAGGCATGATTACTAAGGGGCTAACCCATTCGCTATCAGTAATGGGGTATATGAACCCAGCCTTTGGAAGCTATTCGATCTCTTCTTTTACTACTTGCTTCAACTTTGGATTCAATCACCTTTGTGGTTGTTTTCGAGGCTTCATGGAGGAGTCAGTGTAAATCCTATGCTGGCATATCCTAGGATCTATTCTAGTTAATTCTAGATATGACCAGGCAAAGGATTTTGACCATTTTTTTATTATCTTGAGTAGACTTTCTTTTGTTGTGGAGCAAGTCTTGCGTTGATGATTATCGGTATCCCATTCTTAAGGAATGTGTATTCCATACCGGTGGGCAATGGTTTTAGCTCTAGGAGCTCTTGTTTAAATTTCTTGGGGAATTTCCAACTTCCCCCGGTTGATGTTTTCTAAGTTAGGACTGGGAAGTTGGTGGTGGACTTGCTCTAATGCATCAATGCTATCTATATAAGCGCAAGTCACACCCTCAGTCAGTTCCATGCATATTAGTGAGTTGCTTTCTTGATTAGCTATCAGCCACTGGGTATCTTCTTGTCATGTGGCTACTGCATACAGACACCTTTGTATGTTGACCGTTTGTGCAGACTAATTGCATGCAGGCAATGTCAAACTCTGCACAACTCATGATCTCTGCACGCAATTGCACCCTGTGTCACTGTATGCGATGCATGGAACCTTCTTCTTCTTGATCTTTCCAAAAGTGTTTTCCTTAGATATTTCTACGGAAAGATCGTAGATTCCTAGGCATGCATCTATAGTGCTTAACCATGCCCTTCCCATTATGATTGGCAAATCCCCCTTACTGTTATTCACTTGGATCACCAAGAAGTCAACTGGATACAAGCACCCACAAACAGTGGTAATAATATCCTCTACTAATCCTAAGGGAACAGTGATGGACTAGTCAGCTAACTCTAAATAGACGTTGCTTCTTTTCAATGGGGGCAGGTTCCATGCCTTATACATTTCTTGAGATATTAGGTTGACACTAGAACCTGAATCCAAAAGAGCTTTGAATGGTTCATTCCCAGCAATTTGTAGATAGATTAGGGGACTCCCAGGATCAGAGAATTTCCTGGGAAGGTGGCTAGCTTTAATCTAAGCAGTAATGACATGTGTTAACATGACCATATGCATTGAATGCGGTGTTAAGTTTGAAGGGGGCTTCGAAGCTTTAGTTGATACGAAGGCATCCAAAGACTCTGCCACTTGGGGTTGCAAGGGCTTGGCTGGACTGTTGGTTCTAAAGAAAGATCTTTTCTTCGTATGGTTGTCAGAACCAACAATAGGTTGAGGTTTAACATCCCTTGTGGCATTATGTTGCTATGGCTGAGCAGGGAGTTCACCTTGCATTGCTGGAGCAGGTGGTAATGGAGCTATTGGTGGAAGAGATGCGGCCGGATTGGAAGGATGGTATACTTGTGGAATGTCATCCTTAGGAGAGGAGATCCTATAGTATTCACGGGCTTGGTAGTGATGTTGGGGCATAATGTGACCAATAGAGTCATGTGGAGAGATTGGATGCTGCACGTAGTATCCATATGGGTCTGATTGCCAATAAGGATATTGTTGCCTTGGTGGTGGCATTCCCCATGATTGTGGATGCTTCCACTATTGATGTTGCTTGATTGGTTGTCGTGGAGTTCCACTTGGATAATACGTTAAGGGTTGGTGGAACTGCCTTGGGTTACCTTGGGGATAAGGTAACCGTCGGGATGTTTGTTGTTTATTTAATCGTGGATTAAGTGCATACACCCCAGACTCCTGTAAATGTGAGATTACAGGGCAACATCCCTTAGGATGGTCGTATTGATAGATCTCATATCCACTATCATCATCATCTGAATCCACAACCTCTTCAATAATAGCAACTTTACCCTTACCCTTATTACATGCATTCTCTACTTCTCTCTTTTTCCTTCTGTCACGGTCACTATCTCGCTCCCTAGACTCCTCTACTACTTTGAGTACAGTTTGAAACCTACTATCCAGGGAGTTCCACATTTAGTCTACTTGCTAATACTTTTGATGCTAACTTTTGAATGGGCAAGGTTTTCCTATTCACTATCTCTTTGAGTGGTGACTCTTCCTCATCCTCACAAAATCTTACTCCCTTCTTTTGAAGGGAAGGATCTTGGTTGAATTCTTTCGCACTCTCTCCTTTTTGTAGCTCACCTTCTTCGTTAGCTATTTGCTCTAGTAGTTTGTGAATTTGATGGGACCTAAGCTCAGATAACCTTCCTTGGGCATAAGTCCCAAGGATCCTTCTTGTTTCATGCCTAAGCCCATCTACAAGATGGCATAGTTGATCCGGCTGCGAATAACCATGGCCAAGAAAACGATGTAAGATTTTCTCGAGGTCTACCTCTATTCCTATGTGAGATTTTGTGCCCTAATACTATGCCCTCTTGGACCATCAAATGGCTTTTCTACCAATTAAGCCTCAAATTGGTTCCTACACATCTTTTTAACACTTGCTCCAACTAGTCTAAGGCTTGATCAAAGTTTGCTGGATAAGTGGAGAAGTCATCCATAAAGACCTCCACACCATTTCCTATTTGCTGTTGGAAAATGCTTAGAACTAGTCGTTGAAATGTTGTAGGGGCATTGCACAAGCTAAACAACATCTGTTTGTATGCAAACGTTCCCCAAGGACTAGTGAACGTAGTCTTGGCTTGGTCTTTTGGGGCTATTTATATTTCGTTATATCCACTATATCCATCCAGAAAACTGTAATAGCGATGCCCTGCGATGGTGTCTAA
>MNCI01012423.1:330963-353117 GCA_015680685.1 Gnetum montanum | reverse complement strand
ACTTTCCATTGCCATTTTTCGACCAAGTCTTAGACACCATCATAGGGCATCGCTATTATAGTTTTCTGGATGGATATAGCGGATATAACCAAATACAAATAGCCCCAAAAGACCAAGCCAAGACTATGTTCACCAGTCCTTGGGGAATGTTTGCATACAAATAGATGTCGTTTGGCTTGTGCAATGCCCCTGCAACATTTCAACGACTAGTTCTATGCATATTCTTGTTGGCACATTTGGCCATTTCATGGAGCAGGTAGGATTAAATTGGTTAAGAGTTTTTGGAGAAGTGGCTAAAATTTTAGTTTGAGAGGAAAAGAATAAGTTAACAAAGGCATTCTTTTAATTTAAGGAAGAAATGTATAGGAGCACCATTTCTATGGTAAGCTTATGAATTTCTGAGAAATGCATTTTACAAGGTAGCAATATATATACATAAATATATTATGATACACCGGGCTTTACGGAATCAAAGTCTAGGGAGATTATGAAGGAAGTCCAATTTTCATATGTATCATTTATACATCCGGTGCAGGGAAATTAATGTAAAAATATAAGCATGTCAAAGTATCAAAAAAAGAGAAAAACTGAAACAGCAACATCTGTGAAGCAATAGTTTTACTTATTTGGCCATTGCATCAATGGCAGCTGCTGTTTCATTGCTGGAAGGCTAGAGAAATGCAAGGAAAGGAAACAGAACAAAGCCAGGTGGGCAATAGGCGTGATAAAATCGTGCGTCCGCACGGTGCTTATCGCGGTGCAACCGTCGTTCCAAGGAAAACCGCCATCGCCAAGGGCATGGCCAAGTCCTTGGGCAACAAAACCCCTTTGCCATGAATGTAGAGAGATAAAAAAAATTGAAACCCTCATCTACACATATTATACACAGAAACAGAGTCACGTTTTGTTGAAACCCCGGTCTCATTACCAGATTTTCTCATGGCATCTTCATCAAATTAAACTCTCCCTTCTCTAACACTGCCGCTGCATCAGCGAGCTCTTGTTCTACACGGCAGTCCACGTCAGCAGCTGAGAAGTGATTGCATCATCAAACCCTACTGGCGTCTACGTTGTTTTACGAATTTCATCAGTAATGCGCAGGAATACATTTTGGTTGCTGCGTTAACTACTTCCAGAGAAAACTTCGTAATGGTGAACCTGCAAACCGAAATTTCCCAAAACAATAGTAGTGCCCGACGCCAATGCATTCGTTATCGCCATACCAATCCACTGAATGTGGCAACAAAGACACAAAGGTACACTAAGACAGGTGTACAATCGAAGGAGCAGAGCAGGAGATATTTTAACTGATGCTGGAGTTGCATTTTTATCCATCGCTGAAGGCTTACCATTAATTTAATTATTCCAAGTGCTCGGTTGAAGACTTACCATTAATTTAATTATTCCAAGTGCATGAAGCTCTCATAATATTGAGGTCTTGAATTTATTTTTAAAACATTATTCTATAAGTTATTACCCATAAAATATTTGTAATATTTACAAATATCAATGTTAGCATAAATTCCTCCTAACTTTATGTATAACTTCCTAACTACATAACTTCCCAACTAAATTGGTGAGAAATATCTCCTAACTAGTTGGGTAAGTTGTAACTTCCTTACTTGGGAGAGAAGTTAGCTAAGATATTTTAAAGTATGTAACTACCTTTGAACCCTATAAACAGGCTTTAGGGGTAAGAAGAAAAGGGATGGCAAGGAGGGAACAATACAACACACTTTGGAAGATTACTAGCTCTCATTTGGAGACACACTTTGGGTCTTGGAAGAGCATTGTAAAGAAGAAATTGGAAAGATTGCTTGTAAGATGACTGGCTAAAGAAAAGATTTCAGCCTCTTTGTCATAGTCCTATGAGTTATGTTTTATTTTTATTTTTTTTAAATTGTTTAGCTAGTGGTTTAGATAGTATCATCCTTGGCAAGTAATTTTGGGATTTTTAGATTGCTCTTATTGTTCTTATTGCCCAATATAAAATTTTTGTTAAAATTTTTCCATAGAAGTGCTTGTGTTTAAAAGCCTTAAGAGCATTTTATTAGTAAATTTTATTGTTGTGCAACGTATAAGAACCGCTATTGGGATTGTTGTAAGAGAGCCTTTTCTTGTAGTCATGCCATTGAATGATTCAATAATCAAAAGGGTTCAGAAAATATTTGGTATTTTGATGGGACCAAAATAGCTTCTTTTTATCTTTAAAGTGAATCTTTGTGGTATTTCAATCAGAAATTGTTAAGTCTTTTGAAGGTTCTGTTGAATGCAATTGTTGACTTTTATTATCTAGCCAAAATGGAGTCTCGTACATGATAGTTTACGTAGCAATTTTTGGTAGCATAGTAGGATTGTCTTGAAAAATTTGCTTATTTGAGCCTTGGAAGTTTGAACAATTCGTAGATATTGAATTTGGAATAGCTTTATTGCGAAGTATTTACTTGTATCATTTTATCTTGTTTAAATATTTGAAGTCTTAACACAAATCTGCTTTCCTTTCTATCTATTTCCATTGAATCTTGCTCTATTTCTAGTTTTCTTGTGGAACTATCTCTTTCTCTGGGGAAAATTAGAAGTAGATTCATAGAGTTGTGCTCAAATGTTTTTGCAAAATTTTATTTGTTACAAGTAGGTATTATAGGGACTGCGTAGACTAGGCAATTGAACAAAATAGGAACTCTCAACAAGTCACAGTACTTGGCAAAGTTGACTGAATCTCTTTAAGATAAGTCATTTGTACTTTACACACAATGCGATCATTTCATATTTCACAACCGCACACCGCAACAACACACACACATAATTACATTAACTACTGAGTCTATTTGGAGGTATTTGGGCCTTGGTGTTGCTAGAGACCAGCAAGCATCTAAATCCTGTTTGAGGACGCTCGTTGGCGGTCGTGTCCTAAACGGTCGCCAACAATTCTAACAGTAGATAGGGAATGATGTGGAGGTCTTTATGGATGACTTCTCCACTTTTGGAGCAAACTTTGATCAAGCCTTGGATCGGTTGGAGCAAGTGTTAACAAGATGTGTAAAAACAAATTTGAGGCTCAACTAGCAGAAAAGCCATTTGATGGTCCAAGAAGGTGTAGTACTAGGGCACAAAATCTCACACATAGGGATAGAGGTAGACCTCGAGAAAATCAAAATTATCCAAGGAATTACTCATCAACTAGAAATTGTCAAAGATATTTGGTCATTCCTTGGACATACTGGCTACTATAGGAGATTTATTAAAACTTTTCAAAGGTTGCCAAATCATTGGTGGAATTAATGAAAAAGGATGTACCTTTCGAGTGGACCAGGGAATGCGAATTAGCTTTCCAAACTCTAAAACAGAAGCTAGTAGAAACACCCATTTTACAAGCTCTTGACTAGTCCAAACCATTCCATATCATGACTGATGCATCCAACTATGCCTTAGTAGTTGAACTTACACAGTTAGATGACCAAAAGCATCCTTATTACATCCACTATGCAAGTAGAAGTATCGCTGGTGCACAACTTAACTACACTACCACAGAGAAAGAATTAATGGCTATAGTGTTTGCACTAGAAAAGTTTAGACACTATGTATTAGGATATAAAGTATATGTACATACTATTCATAGTGCAATCCGGTTCCTCATGAATAAGCCAATGGTAAGCCCTCGTATCATACGATGGCTTGTAATCTTACAAGAGTTTGATCTTACGATGATTGATCGTAAAGACATTGAGAATGTAGTTGTTGATCATATATCTCGGTTGCAATGGGACAACAAAGAGGATGAGTATCCAATTTTTGATTATTTCCCTGATGAATTCCTCTTTGCTGGTGTAGTGAATAATCAATTACCCACGGAGAAAAAATGGTACAGTAGCATTCTTACCTATCTCCTCACCCAAAAAACACCACAAGAGTTAAACCTTAAGAAGAAATAACAGTTTCTTCATTGAGCCAAGTACTTTATGGAAATCAATGAAAAACTTTACAAAGTGTGTCCCAATGGCTTGGTTCGATGGTGTGTTCCCAATATAGATCAATTGTGAGTTCTCCAAGACACTCATGAAGATCCTTGTGGGGGTCATTACACTGGGAGATGAATGACCATCAAGATCCTGCTTGTAGGATATTATTGGCCTACATTATGCCCATCGTTTTGTCCAATCTTGTGAGCGCTGTCAATGTGATAGGGGAATGACTATTAGAATGGAGGATCTGCAACAATGGATTCAATCATTAGAACCCTTTGACATTTGGGGAATTGATTTTATGTGGTCAATTACACCAATGTCCAATGGAAAAGCTTATATTATTGTTGTTGTTGATTACCTAACAAAATGGGCCGAAGCAGCTACTGTTAAAGATTGTACATAATCTACAATTGCACGATTTGTTCAACAACAAATCATAAACAGGTTTGGTGTGTCACGTGCACTTATTTTAGATAATGGTACACACTTCATAGATGCAACTTTTTAGAAATTAATGCAATGCTCAGAGGTTGAGCATAAATTGACTACATCATACCACCCCCAAGTGAACGGTTAAGTAGAAGTCACCAATAGGGAGATTACGAAGATATTGACAAGAACCATTAGCAAGTTTAGGCAAAACTAGAGCACTACACTAAATGATGCTCTTTGGGCATACCGCTCCACATGGAAACTCCCTACAGGCTACTCTCCCTATAAGTTAGTGTACGGTAAATTACCAACGCTTCCCATTCAAACTGAGCTCTGTACACTATCCATGACATGTGACCTCAACCTTGACCTTGATCTAGCATAGAAACAACGCTTAGTAACCATTAACTTACTAGATGAAAACCGATTAGCTGCCCTGTCATCTAACGAATTGCATAAGGCCTTCAATAAACAACGTCATGACCTAAGAATTAGGAAAGTTAAATATCAGCCAGGAGATAAGGTTCTCTATTGGAATCCCACACATGTGCCACAATGTACTAAATTTCAAATACTATGGGAAGGACCTTATATTATTTATGCAACTTTTCCTTCAAGGGCCATGACAATATACAAACCTAAGAGCCTAGCTAAGAAACTTTTAGTCAACGTGCAATAAACCAAACCTTTCTAGGAGCTTAGGACAACCAGTACACATACTACCTCTCTTGATAGACAACCCTACTCACTATTTTGGATCTCCTCCTTCCAACTTAGTCATGGCGGAGATGGCCACCTATGCTAACCGTTCTAGGCCCTCAGTTCTTTTTGAATTTTTTTTTACACATTCTTTTAACTTTTTTTATTTTTGTTTTACACCATCGTTTATGTTTTTACTATTTCTTTGTTTGCTTGATTTACTTTTATTCATCATCTAATAAGTGCTCATGATGGTGGATTGAATTATATCATATTGATTGCTAATGCTTGGTTTTTACCTTTGAATTATGATGCTAATATTAAGTTATGGTTCTTTTGGTAAAATAGGTAATGAGTCCACACCGTCCACTCATCCATACAACTCTATGGTCTCCTTTGGCTTGGAACTATACAATGCTTCTTTTTCTAAATAAACTTTTAATGAATTGGTGGTTAGGTACTTTTCAAACCAAGGAAAGACTTAAAGGATGAAAAGGGTGTGACTTCAAGGGGATTTGATGCATTTGTGTTGGCCATTCTCTTGGGTTCTTGGATGCTTTTTCTTGGGTTTTCCAGCATTCTGACATTGTTCAAAAATTAAGAAGCTGAGTGAATAAAAATAAGTCTTTGCATGGTGTGGTTCTCAAAAAAAAAAAAAAAAAAAAAAGGTGTGAGAATTCAAAGCACACCCCTTAGACATAATAAATTAATATGGGCTACAAGCACTAGTTATGGAACTGGAAAGATATGTTACCCATGCCTAAAGGTTTCCTCTAACTAAGGCCCTTTGTCGCTCTTTGCTTCTCCATCTCGCTCTCCTCGGAATGGTGGTGACTCTTTGTGGAAGCATTCTTGTTGCTTCAAGTGGATGGATTAGTCAAGTGTGTTGATGCAAGGTTATTGAATGGTTGGTTTGAGTCTGGATTTGGGATGAGTTCTACTCAGTTATCTTAACCATGAAATACACAAGGGGCTTTACACAACCTTGTTCTTGGGATTCCATTCCATTCTCTCCTCTGCATCTTTCTTCCTATTTTCCACCTCATTGCCGATTCTATCATTAGTCCATTTTTGGGTTGATGGATGTTTTCTTTGGTGAATTCTTGTGGGTAAGTTTTTAACTCTTGCTTCCAAATGACATTCCTAGAGCCTACAGACTCTTTGGTTTGTGGGTTTGTCAGGGCATAAAAGACATGAGCCTGCTTTGGGGAGGACCCACTAGCATTCCTTTTTTGGTGCAATTATTAACTTCTTTTCCTTAAACATTTCTTGCAATCAATCATTTCTTGTTTCATCCCCATCTATGACATCCATTTTTTTGGCGTTGCCGTTGTTATTTTTCCCATCTTTCTTATTCCTCATATTTTTCCATCTTATAGCTACTGGAGGTTCGCTCTTAGTTGTGGGGGCCTTGGCACAAATTTTTCAGTTTTTTTCATTTTACTAATTGCCTAACCCATACACCTTGGGTAGTTGCCAATGATCAATCTCCAAACTAGTTTTTGCCATAACCACAACTCAGCTAATGCACTTCATATCGAGGTAAGGTATCAACTGCATTGTGGATTATCTATCCTTGCTCATTTGTGACTGTGTTGTGTGTGTAGATGGTGATCATACAAACAATGGATTGGGCTTGGAGGAAGCACTCAGGATGGACTAGAACTAGAGCATTTACAAAAGGAGCAAGTTTGGTGGCATGGCTAGGATAAACAACAGAAGGTGCAATCTCGGCATTGGTGAAAACATGCTCCATCTTCTTTCTCTCTCTCTTTTTTCTTTTCAAATTTCCAAATAAAGGCTTGGATGTCATTTATGTACGAGTGTTCACCACAATGGTCATGAACACTAATGTTGTAATATGCTTATTGATCCTTTCACTGGGCACATTGAGTCTGTCATCCCATTCCACTGTCAGTTGTCAATTAGTCAATAATCCCATACCTTCCCAATATTTTGTAAAGAACTTGTTTCTCTTCTTCTATACTCGAGGATGAGTTTTCATTCAGTCATAGGGGTATGATGAGAGCAGTTACTCTAGTAGTTACTTTAATTATTAGAGTGGTTACTATAGCAGTTGCTCTAGTAATTATTCTAATTATTAGAGTGGTTACTCTAGCGGTTACTTTAGTAGTTATTCTAATTATTAGAGAGATTACTCTAATTATTAGATTAGTTGCTCCTAAGCCTATAAATATAGTGCCCAGGCACACAATTGAAAAGAAGTCTTTTAGCAGTCAAGTAGTGAAACTCTTGTAGTCTGTTTAAAAGTTAGAGTATTTTCCAAGTCCCCGCAGCAGGAGGTTTAAGTGTGGATGGATCTTTATTCAAGCATTGTGTACCTGAGCACACCTTGTGTGAAGCAATAAAGATGAGCTCTTTGATTCATCCTTGTAGCACTTGAGATTTTTTTTCTTATGCATTTATTTTATTTTATGCACTTTATATTTCTATTATTAGCACAACAATTCATTTTGATCAATTAAGCAAATCGTTAAATGACACAAGCACGACCCCTTCAAGCATGCGTGTAATGCTTGGTAACCTAGTAACGATTAGCGTTTGGTAATCCCAGTAGTGTTGCATTGGTTCAAGATGTGTATGGTAAGTGGGAACGGATGTTGGTGTTAGGATTAGTTAGAACTTAGTTAATGAGTAGTTAAGTTAAATTAGTCACTTAGTTACCTCTCTCTTTCCCTACTAGCGCATGATATAAAAACATAAAAGCTATAAAAATCATATGCCTCAAGCTTACTTAACCGTACAATCATGACATACAGGTAATCTTGGGAAGACAATGATCAACCAACCCATCCTTGTTCCACAAGGGCACATAAGCACTTAGTCCTTGGAATTTGATCGGACCATGCGTGAAATGCTCGTATTCGTATGGTTGAGCATAGGGGTAGCTCGTCGCTCATCAGAAGTCAAATCTGAAGAGCATCCTATGTTTTTTTATATGAAGAATGATTAATGATGCACCCTTCCATTAGGATGGGTAGCAATTTTTCTTGTCCTTCAAGGTGTTTATTTCAACCAATATATAATTTATCAAAATTATTAATTATTTTTAAATTATATGTATTATTGATATAAAGTAAATCTTAAGATTCCTTCTTATTGTTGTTTTACATATTTTTTATTAACAAAATTAACCTTTTTCATGCAAGGTATCTATAAAAAAAACCCTTCTTAAATAAAGGATAGTTTTTATGTTAACCTTCTTATGTGCAAGGTACTTTTAAAAGTACCTCTTATTGAAGGATAAAAAGGATCTACAAATTTTATCATTTCCCTACATCTAGGAAAAAAACTACATTGTCTACAATTTGTGTATGTGTAATAATCAAGGATAGAACCATAGAACACACTAAGAATAGTTTGACTCATTATGAGGCATAGGGTACTTGAATGAAGTAACATTGAAACTCTTCAGTAATTTTATCACATTTGAAAAGAGTTATAGATCTGTTAGGAAGAAGCTAGAGAAGAAGGAGAAGCTATATACATTGCATCTTGGCCTTTATTAATGCATATGGTAAGAGATAAAGGAAGTATTAAAACTTGGCAAAGAAGGAAGTAATCTATTATTTCATCTTTGGCACCTACAATTGTAATTTTCCCTTGGAGAAGATAAGGTCAACTACTTCAGTAATAACAACTCTTTCAAGCTTTGAATTAGCTATGTACATACTAACATTTCCATTAATGAGCTTAACTAACCCCTATAGCAATAGGCTTACTATTTTTAAACCCAAACTTCACTTGAACAACCTTAAACTCTAGTTTTGAAACCAAGCCTTTTAGTGAAAGTTTTTTCTTTCATGGCCCACTACATTTTTTCTATAACTTATGCTAACATGTAAGAGCACAAGCTTTACAACTAAATTTCAGGCTTCTTTGGATCTAAATTGAGCTTCTTTTGGAGCAAGGTGACTTGGAGATCTACTTTGATCTCTTGATGTTTGAGCTAAGTAGAACTAATTTTAGATTTTAATTAGTAATATTTTTTGTAATTTGTATCATCAACATTGTTCCATAAGTCAAAAAGCTTCATTAGAACTAATTCTCAATTCTAAATGTTGGTTCTACTAATGTCATCACTGTAATGAACCACTTCTCCTTGAGTTTTAGCATTAACGATTGTAATAGTCTTTCTGTGTGTTTTTGTGCATGTTTTGTTGACAAGTTGTGTGTGTGCTTAAATGTTTAAATACTTTATGCATAAGAAATATGATTTAAAATACATGCTAGAAATGTTTTAAAATAATAATAATAAACAATATATGAAACAACAAAATATTTTATGTTCTATTTCAACAGGGATGCTTAGAAACAAAAGAAAAATAGAGGACAATACTCTAAGGTGTGCCTCAAGAGCTAAAACAGGTATGTTGAAATGCAAAAGAATGCTCATATTGAGGAACTTGACATATGAATCAAGTTGGAGGAACCTAACCCATGAATCAGGGATATCATGTGAAAATACCATAGCTTTATATTTTATTATTATTCTATTTAGTTTAAAATAGTAGAGTATAAGTACCCTCTCCATGGTTGTAGAAAGGTCATCATGACCTTTCAAGGGTTGTAAGATGATGGGAAAATTCACATTGCTAATGACCTAAAAAAGAAGGTGCCTTATTTGATTATGTATCTTGAACTGCCCTTATCATGAATCTAGTTTGAAAACTTTTTTCTTGCATCTTATGACAATTTTGAATGATAAAGAGATAGATATTATGCTGGAATGTGTTGGAATTACCTAGAGGAATTGAACCTAAGATTTAGCAAAATCTGAATTCTGAAATATCAAAAATTGTTGATTTAGGAGTTGAACCTGCAACCTGTGAATATACATACTTTATTTATTTTTTTATAGTGATCATGAAGAGAATTGAACTCATGACTCATTTTTGAAAAATAATTAGAGAGAACTTTTTTAAAAAAGAAAAGAATATCAACAGTTCCCAAGAAGTTAGTTACAAGAAACCATCCATTATCCCTTATTCCACCTATAAATAGGGAGAGGAGGAGAGGGAAAAAAAAGGATACAACAATAGGGAGTGTGGTTGGGAAGGGAGAGAAGATTGTGGTTGCTACAAGAGATAGCAAGGAGAAAGAAAACAAGTGTAGCATAGCAATCCAATATTTTGATAATTCCTTCTAGTAAGCAAGATATCTAAGCAAGGAGGTAAAGTGATCCATCTCTATTATGTTTGATAATGGCCAGCAAGGGTTGATTTTCTCAAACTTCTCTCTTCTTGCTTGTCTAACCACCTTTACAATGCTTGTATGAAAATATCAAGATTGTTTTTGTAAGCTTAGATGTTTGAAACCTTTATTACCTTCTTTTGGATATCTTCGTCCATCTTCTACACTCTCACACCTAAATGACTTAGATGAGAGTTATTTTTATAACGATTCAGAAACACCTATAACAATTTGGGGCATTTTTGGCAAAAGATTGCCAACAGGGGCCAAGGATCCCTAATATGTGGTGCTAGTAGAAAGTGAGAGTATCCTTGGGCCCATGGATAATTGTGAATGTTTTGAAATTGTTGAATTCTTAGATTTTGGTTGGAATTTGGTTGCTGAACCCTTCTCCTTTGAATGCATAAATCTTGGGTCTAAATCTTGAATTATGCTTTTTTTTCCTTATACCTTCTCGAGTCTAATTTTAATATCTTTCTATAAGTTGATAAAGTGGGGGAAAACCTAGGATGTTAATTTATGGTTGTGATCTATCTATTCTTTGCTATTGAACATATGAATTTCCTGATTAAATGATTAATGGTAAATTGGTTACAAAAGTTAAATATAGATGATCTTGCTTGGTGTGTTGCTAGAAATTATAAAATATTACTATGTCATTGAACAAATATGAAATCATTAATTTATCTACTTTGTGGTCATTTCTTTGGTTTACAAATGTGTAAATGATCCTAATTAGATATTTCTTTTTAGGTTGAATAATAAAAAGTTTGATTTTTTAATCTAATGAATCTTGCACAAATATTTTACTATGGCCATTATTCTTAAAATTAATATTGATTGACTTGTTTTAGAGTTAGATCTAGTCATTATTGATTTCATTTTAGTTTTATAGGTTAATTTTAGTTTGATTGTTGTAGAAAAAAAGCCACTTGGGCATTTTCTTATTTCAATTAGCTTTCTTTTTAAGGGGCTTTGGGTGCTAGCTCTTACTCCCTATGAATGGGTATTATAATCATCACCCTAAGCTGATGTGGTAGAATGAAAGCAATTTAGCACTAAAGCTCTTATGTAAACTCCCTTTGTGAAAACTAAGCTTTTAGCTATTCTAAGCTATGTTGCATGTGGCATAGGGTCTTTTTCTTTTAGTGTAATCCTTCTAGAACCAAAATATAGTTCTAGAACTTGGTTCTACAAGCTGACATGGCTAGATAAAGCTTCCCCTCTTTTTTTAAAGGCTTTTTAGAAAATAAGGCCTTAGCACAAAAACAAAACATAATCAAGCTTTTAGTTTTATTCTTTTGCATGAGGCTTTTTAGTGAAAACTTTTTTGGTTCTAAAGCTTGTTCTTATACTAACATGATGAGCTTTCTCTTTTTTTCTAAGGCTTGGTTCAAAAACATGCTCCTACTAAGATGGATTAAATAGCTATACTAGCATGGGTTTTTGGTTCCTTGAAAATTCTAAATACACAAGCTCACTTTGACACGGTAGAGGCTTATTTGAAGATATTTTTCAGTTCTATGAATCAATTCTATAAATTGATTCCATTAATGATGTGGCAAATGCTAAGTGCATTGCTACAAGAAAACTAACTAAATAAAATTTATGTTGCTAAGTTGTAGAATCAATATGTAGAAGAGCTTGTGAGTACGAAAAAGATTCTACAAGCTAGTTCTAATTGTTTATTCTATTGCTGATGTGACATGATCATTAAAAAGCTAAACTAATAAAGGCCAATAACAAGGTCGAACCTTCAACCTTGCAAGGTAGCTTTTCCAAAAAAAAAAAAAAAAGCAATACGAAAGGAAGCTTGGACCTGCAATGAACCATATAGAGCTTCCTTGTAATTTGGCTTTTTTGAAATAAAGAGGGCTCAACTAAAACTTCAAGCTCAAAACACCTAACAATCTTCCCCTTTTTGAGATTAGACAAGCTCACAACCATAAATCAAAACTTGGGGGAAGAAAACCAAAATATAAAAACACATAGGCACAACAAGCTCATCTATATTAATTTAGTACACAAAGGTTAAAGCACATCTAATCAATAGTAAGCAAATAAGACAAGTACATACAACACAATAATAATCCATATCATACAAGCTTATATTAGCAGCTAGTTAAATAACTCAGTCAAGCTTAGAGCTAAATAATCCATTCAAAAACACCACAAGCTTCTACATAATATTACACAAGTTTAGACAAAGAATACAAAGCCAATACACTCAATATGAATCATATCAACACATTAAAGAGATAAAAGAAAACAATTTCATTCTCTTTTTTTTTTTTTGACAAAACCACATATTGCACACACATAAATTACATCACTCCCTTTTTTTTTTTATCAGAAAGGGGTGAAAGGTAGCTTTTCCAATTAGTGAGCAATCAATCTTAAAACAAAAAAATAATAAAGAGAAATAGCTTATTACACAAGATCCAGTTAGATAAAGAATATAAAAGGTGTAAATAAAGGGCAAATAATCAAGTAGCACTAAGGAGTCAATATAGCCATGGATATTCACAAGTGGTTTTGGATGAATAGAGAAGATTTCTGAAAGCTTGGAGAATAATTGAGAGGTATAGAGGCAAAGATAAATCAAGCATTGACAAACATTTAGGCATGAATAGAGTGGAAAAGGAGCAAGGAAGAATGGAAGACTTAGGATAATTTTAGTAAGGAGGTGAAGAGAATCATAGTGAGAAAGTAGCAAGAATGCATGGAACAAGAGAGATAATGGCTAGTGGCTTTCCAAACTCACAAAGAAAGGAGAGGATATATGGAGCTCAATAATGAATTCTTGTACTTTACTCATGATTTCTTAGATTTGCTTTAGTTGCCATGCCTGGAGCCAATTTCAAGATCAAGCCTTATGATGGGATGCATACATCCCTCAAGTATAGTTCTAATGATTCTTCTAACTTTGTGTGAGCACCAAACTCTTTAGTTTCTTCCTAAAATTACCATGCTTTCCTACAACATGAACTTACACACTTTCCCTAGAGTTGAGCTTGTTAATATTTAAATCCATATCATAGTATTAAAGATTCCAAATGTTTATGTAAGTATATGTAAAGTAGTCATACACAAAAACAATCTCAAATATCAAAATCAATCTCTACTTAAAGATTTTATAAAAATGTCAACTCTTTGCTCCTTTGTTGGGATATACAACAATTTTACTGTTTGCAATTCTTCTTGATCATAGAGAAGATGATAATTAATTTTAATATGTTTAATCTTACTATGAAAAATAAGATTCTTAGAAATATAAATCGTATTATTATTATCATAATGAATAACGATAAGATCACAGAATGTGATACCGAAGCGCTTTAAAAATTTCCATATCTATAGAATTTATGTATAGCAATGTGAAGCTACTACATATTTAGCTTCAACTAAAAATAAAATAATATAGTTTTTCTTTTTACTCAACCATGATACCAAACTACTTCCAAGAAAGTGAGTTTCTACTAGTGGATTTTTGATCATCTTTATTACGAACCTAATCAACATTTATAAAAGTTTGTAACTCAAAATTTTTGCATGTTGGATATCATAGTCTGTAGTTTGTTATGTTTTTCAAATAGAATAAAATCCTTTTATCCACTACCAGATATGATTCTTTTGGATTAGATTGAAATCTAGAAATTAGGCCTATAACATAAGCTTAATTGGGAGAACTAGTTGTAGCATAGTGAAGGCTTCCCATACTGGATTTGAAAAGAATAGCTTTAGAATTCGTTCCATCCTTATCTTTACATAGATGTACATTTGTGCTTAGGGAGGTAGCATAGGGTTTAGCTTCAATCATGTTAAACCATTTGAGCATTTGCTGAACATATTTTATTTGGGAGATGAAGGTGCCTTCTTTCAACTTGTGAATATATAATCCTAGAAAGTGAGAGAGTTCTTCCATCATGGACATTTCAAAGTTTAACTTCATTGCTTCAAAAAATTCTCTGCATAATCTTGAACTTTTTCCTCTAAACATCATGTCCTTCACACAAATTTAAGTGTAACGATGGAAAAGTTTGGTACTAGAAGCTAAAGATCTCTATGCAGAATAGTTTTACCTCAAGATCCATGGGTCTCAAAAGGATCTAAGGTGCCTTAGGTAGTTTTTTCAATCACCTAAGCACTTAATAATTTATTATTGGGATGAAAATGGATGAAAATAGGTGATAATGTGTGATTAAAAGATTCAATGTTGGATCCGTGAATGAATTGAGAGACAATGTAAAGAATAATAAGAAAATGTGGTTGAAACACTACAAATATTGTATTAATGTTAAGGAAAAATATAGGTTTAGAGAATATAGATTGGAAAGCCTCTATGGCTTTCAAAGTGTAGAATTATGAATGTTCTAGAGATCTCTATGAAAGTACAGTCAGAGATCTAGTGCATGGGTAGGTGGGAAGTGTTCTACAAAAGTCATGCGCATACTTAACTTGCTCAATATATGTTAGAGAAATCTACAATAGGCTCATAGTGCTAGAGATGAATAACATTGGTAATAAATGGCTTTCAAGCTCTTAGATTTTTTTGTGCTCCAAAGTCTCAAGTTTAGAAAAGTTTCGAAGATCCAAAAGTCCTTGAAAATGGTGTTGGATCTTACTTAAATAGGCCATGGTTTGTTGTTTTTGTGTTGACTTGGTTTGGGCAGGTCTCCTAGCATTCTTCATAGTGTTTCTGACATTTATGCTAGTTAAAAATTGCAGTGTTTTTTACTATAGTGTTTTTGACATTTATGGTGGAACTAATAGCAGTTTTGACATCAATAAGCTCAATTATGATGGTTTGGTATAATTCACAATGTTTTTGACATTTTATGCCATGAATTACACTTTACAAGTTGAGAATTCTTTAGGTTTTTAGTGAACTAGGATTACAAGATAGATTTTTTGAAGGGAAATCAGGGCATTTATTTTGCTCTCAAATCTGACCAGAATTACATTGAATAATTACATAGAAGGGACTTAAAGCTTTCTCCTTTGGCCATAAGGATTCCTTGTCTGTAATCAAAGTTTCTTTGAGGTGTTTCCTTAAACAATTAAAATCATGTATCCTCCTTTTTGATGTAAATAATGTTATCCATTAGGGCTTTAATATATCCATTCTTTGTAAGATATGAGTCAAGCTTGATATACCATGTTTTAAAGGCCTACTTTAGGGCATATAGGGTCTTGTGTAGCTTATATACATGACTTGACTTCTTAGCATGGTTGCTCTATACAAATTATTTCCTTTATTTCTCCTTTCAAAAAGATTGATTTTAGGTACATTTAGTAGAGCTTAAACCCTTGATATGCTACAAATGCTAACAACATTATGATGGACTCTACTCTTGTAATTGGAGTAACTTGGTGATCAAGTCCCTCAATTTGAGCAAAGCCTTTGGCTATTAATCTTACCATGTTTTGAATGACTTCACAATGATTATTTAACTTACTTGTCAAGATCCACTTGGTTCTAATGACATTGGCTCCTTTTAATTGTGGAACAAGCTCTTAAGTGTGGTTCTATATAATCTGTTTCATTTCTTCATTCATAACATTTATCCTATCTTCATTCTCTAAGACTTCCCTGATTACAATAGGAATGAAAAAGGGAAGGCAACATACTAATAAGCCATTATCCAACTTTGTTCTTTTTTATTCTTTGTCTGAGAAGTGTTTTGAGGATATTTAGCATGGATTTGAACCTTTTCATTCTTTTCCTTGGACCATCATCAAACTAGCTTCTTGCTCTATTTTTGCTTCATCAACTGAAATCGATTGTTCTTCTTTTGTTTCACTAACTTATTCAATTCCAAGAAGGCCATCATTATTTTCTTCATCATTTGCATTGGTATCTTTCTCAGTCATATTGTTAGCTTCTTCTAATTCATTAATTCTAACATAGGGAGATTTGACAATCTTTAATATTCTTAGATTAAAACAATGATATGCCTTGGGTTGATTTGAATATCTAATGAACAAACCATCATTGTATATACCATCAAGTCTACGAATATTCTCTTAATTCTTTATATAACATTTGCTACTAAAAATTTTGAAATATTAAACATTTGCACTTTTACCATAGCGCATCTAGTAGGGAGTCCTAATCTGAAATCTTATCAAACATCTATTGATGATATATACTAATGTTCTTGCAACTTCATTCCATAGGTATTTCAGCAAGTTCTTTTCATTCATCATTGATGAGATCATTTTTAGTATAGTTCTATTTTTCCACTTTACCGTACTATTTTGTTTAGGTATTTTAGTTGACAAAAATTGTCTCTTGATACTTCAATCCTTGCATAGCTCATAAAATGCATTTGAGATGAACTTATCATCATTTTTAGTTTCTGTAGTACTTTTTAAATGCTATACTTGAATTTGTATTTTAGATAATTAAGCTTTGATTTTCCCAAACCTGTACCAAGTGTTTTTAGTTCAAATATGGGCTTTTGATTTTTTTTTAGTTCTCTTCATCTTTTTTCTTCTTTGCAAAATCTACAATCATATGACTTGTTTAACCACAATAATAGAAAGAAAAATATCCTTTTTATTTTCTTACCGACTTTCATCTTTATGAGTATTCTGAGCTTTTTGGCTAGATTTGCAATCTCCTCATCAAAAGCAAAGTTTGATGTTGATGGTTCATTCTTCTCATTATTCTTTGCTATCTCAACCTTGAAAGTAATATACTCCTTATTGCTAAGAGTACTTACCCCACATTTTCTAATTTCAAAGGCATTAAGAATACTATGAAGCTTTGAAACTATTAATATAGATAGATCTTTCACCTCTCAATAGATGAAATCTTTGATTCAAATCTACTTGGCAAGACAGACAAAACTTTTTGGTAGATTATATTCTCTAATTGAGCTTCACTAAGCATGGTCATCTCACTTATAACTTCATTCATTTGGTTAACGAAACCACTTATTCTTTCATTGTCTTCCATCTTTAATGTGTTAAATTAAGCTCTTAGAGTTAGTAGGTTAAACTTCTTAACTTTACTACCTCTTTCATTAATATCTTGAAGATGTTTCTAGATTTCTTTGGTAGATTGAAGATGCATAATCTTCATACATAAAAATCTATCTAAGCCACAAACCAATGCATTCATAGAGCATTATGAAGAGGATCATTAATTCCTCTACTAATAGCCTTCCAAACGTCATCGCCATAAGCTAAAAGATATGTTTTCATCTTAAACTTTGTTAAGAAATAACCTAAGTAATAGAACCACAAAGCACTGTTGGAAGAGATGCTTTGATTCTATGCCATGTTCAGGACTCAATAGTGCAACACAAACTATTAAGTTAAGAAATTTAATGATGCTATAATACTAATTGATATTTCTTGAATAGAGCTAAGGGCACTAAGAGGGGAGGGAAGGGGGTGAATTAGGGCCTAATAAAAAAATTTAGCTAATCGAGACATAAAAGAAAGCCTAAAACTAAAATCTTAACCTAGATAAAATAGTAGCTATGACAAAATAATAAATAGATACAAATCTTTTAAGGTAGTTTAATTACTAGAATGGCTTGCCTACTCCATTGTAAAACTCTTCTTAAATCTTTAGGGGTAAAGATATTTTATTAATTTAAAAAATAAAAGTACATGACTTCTTTTATAACTTTTACTAAGCACCACCACCAAGCTGAAAGTCATATGAATTAGCTTTTAGAACATAGAGAAAGAGAAAACTCATTACCCTATCTCAAATTAGAGATATAATTTCCAAATCTTAAGAGAATACACAATCAGAGATTTTTTAAATGAGAGAGATAAAGAGAAGAAAAGGAAGAAGAAAGGGAATGTCAAACCTCCAAACTTGACTTAATTATTTTAATTAATTTCTCTTAATTCTCTTAATTATGACTTTCTTAATTACTTTTATTACTATTAATTTCTTAGTTAACTTAGAACCTAAGTTAGCAAAGACACCTAAGCATTATGCTTCTCAAATCATGAGATCAATTATAATAGAAAGAAAGGAATCAAGAATCACTGTTATGGGAAAATTAGACTTGATCTTTATACAACATGAGTTTAAGTATTATAACATTAAAGGTAATTTCCAGTAATTAGATTCTTTAATCTTTGACCATTGTGTTACAAAATTTATTTATGTTGTCCTCCTATCTCCAACACTTGTACTAGCTTCATTTGCATGCAATATCATGTAGGGAGAGTTAGCACTCTTCAAGTAGTTAGATCCAATCTACTGTCCCCTACAAGGCATGATGGAAGTGAGTCATCATAGCTACATTAAACTATTATATCATGTTGATGAATCAACTAATAGAGAATAAATTTACCATGAAAGACTTCTAGGTATTTAATCTAATGTTAAGTTAATCACAGGTTAACTACCCAACAACAAAGTCTTCACTCTTACTAACAATATTTTCAAAGGCTACTATCGTAGCTTCTACTATAATAGATAATAGTGAATATCCTAGCCTATTTGAAACCTCCTCACTACCAAACATCCTAAATATCATCATCATTAGTTAGTCTCCAATGGCAGTGTCCAGTGATTATGCTACCAAGTAACCTTGACAAGCTTCTAGTAGTTATGTGGCCTAAGCAGGAAGTCTTTGAAGCCTAGATTGCATGATAGAGACCATCAAAATAATTTCTAGTACTTCTTATTAGCTAGGTAACCTATTGACTAGAATTTGAAGTATAATTTCACTTTCATCATAGACTAAATAGGTCTAAGTCTCATCTAAGTGTATTCCTAAGTAATTAGATCTAAGTACCATTGAAGTATTAAAAACTCCTTAGAACTTACAAGGATTGCATATGCATGCCAGCCTTCAAGGCATCTAACTTAGCCTTACTCATATCCCATATCACATTGATACTAATCATTGTTACTCTACTACCCAACCTCATACATGTATCATACTATGTCAATACTATTTTCTACTAGTGAGGTGATGCCACTTGCATCTTTTGCAACTTCTATTACATCTAAGTTGACCTCTATCCTCCAAGATTTGACAACTAAGGTAACTTTAGCAATCATAGGACTTAGAAAAGATACCAAGAAGAAACATTAGCATACATCCAAGAAAGAATGTAAAACAAAGAATATATCTACTACCTTCTTGAATTGACAAGATATTCCCTATTAATAAACAAGGTTCTCAAGATCCGAAGCGAAAAGCATTGATAAGCTTAAGATAGAAGAAGATATGAATAAAAAATAATGGTTGAGAAAGGAACCTAGACCCGACAAATATTTATACATGGCTTCTAAAAGGTTTTGAGTTAAGACCTATTGACTAACTTGTATCATATGACAAATTTAAGATAAGGATAAACATAATCTTTAGTAGGACCCACATCTAGTTATCCTATCCTTATCTAGAGACAATAAGGTTAGTAGCACAAGATAATAATCAAAATGCAAAATATAAAATCTCTTATTAATCATAAATTCAAGTGGGTGAGACTTATTGATGAGACGCGATATCGCATGCACTGCGATATTGCGTACGTGATATCGCGATCGTCACGATATCGCATCGTCCCCTACGATATTGCGTATGCTATATCGTGGTCCACCGCCAAATATATAAATAAGAGGTGGCACTCCCCTTATTTCCCATCTTGGTTTAAAAGTAGGGAAACTCTAGTAGTTTGATCAGTTCAGAGATAGATTATTTTCCATGTGCCCGTAGTAGGAGCCCTAGAGTGAACTNTGTGTACGGTTAGTCAAGGAATCAGCTGCTCATTGCATGCGGTATGAGTATGACTTGATTACAAGCATCTTGTGTGACTACTTGGTAACCCAGTGGCATATCCAGGATCTACACTTGGTAATCCTAGTGGTAGTTGTGCACAACAGATATGTACGGTTAGTCAAGGAATTGGCTGCTCATAGCACTTAGGCTAGATAGACTCTCTTAACCCTTTCCTCCTAGTTAGGTGCCTTAGTACAACCACTTTGAGCACGTGCATTACGTGTGGTGGTCCTAGTAATGATTAGCATTTGGTAGCCACAGTTGCATAGTTTAGGGTGTGTACGGTAAGTGGGAACAGATGCTGACGCTAGTTAACTTAGACTTAGGTCCTTAGTTAGAGTTAGTTAGTCTCTCAACCCTTCACCTCGATAGCATAGAAGAAAAACATTTAAAAGCTATAAAAATCATATACCTCAGACTTACTTAACCATACATCATGACAACAACAAGTAAGTTTGGGAAGACAATGAATGATTAACCCCAAGTGTTTCATGGGGCTTTTAGGCATTTAGTCTACGGAGTTCAATCGGATCGCATGTGCTATGCTCGTTTCGTATGGTTGAGTGTAGGGGTACCTCGCCACTCATCATTGGCGTTGTTGCCGGGGACTAAGTGTTGTGCGCCGAATAGAACATAAGGGATATCACTCACATTGTTGTGAGCCTTAACGAACCTTCGGGTTAATCAAAAGAGAAAATTTATATAATGGTAAATTAGCACACCAAAACAATGCCTTCTTCTCATAAGAGAAACTCACCACCTAAGGACCACACACGAGACAGTCGGCAACATAAAACATATAACCAAAATTAGCCAAGTCCTAAACAATACAAGATAGTTTATACTCATCCCGATGAGTATATTCCAAACTTTACTTTTATCCTCCATCAAGATGAACAGCTGCGATGGAGAGATTTGCAAGGTAACATCGTGTTACCCCAAGATCGATCAACCCCTCGGATGCTTTTCCATGCCTTGGCACAGATTGGCATGTAAGAACTATTTGCTAAATACGTTGTGGAAGACTTTGATATGAGGGATTATTATCCCATAGATGCCCAACGTATGAGGGACTTAAGGCAGGAGAGTCAACATGCACTGTTGAAGGGCAAGGTTGCGCACGTCCTTAGCGAAATAGGAGATGAGGAACCCCTTATCACGGGTTCTTTAACAAAAGATGTTCCCCCTCCTAATGATGGT
The DNA here is from genome assembly GCA_015680685.1 of Gnetum montanum. Classification (NCBI taxonomy): domain Eukaryota; kingdom Viridiplantae; phylum Streptophyta; class Gnetopsida; order Gnetales; family Gnetaceae; genus Gnetum; species Gnetum montanum. The sequence goes on along the minus strand of MNCI01012423.1, from coordinate 331,843 downwards.
GAGGAGGTTGGGTATCAGAACCTACGATCAACAAAACATATCCTTGGTTCTGATGCCCGTGAACACCAACTGTTCACAGAGGGAACAACCACTTATGCTAAGGATGGGCACTTAGATCGTCACCATGATCGGGGCTGTAGCAGCTGAAGAGAAGGTAAGAAACATTATCATGGCGATGGTTCCCCTTCTTCTTCCCCTTCTTCACATCACTCATCCTCTCCTTCCACATCTGGGCGCAGCCACCATCAACATAAAGGTGAGGATAAAAGTAAATAGAATAAAAGACCTCGACGGGAAAGTTGAGAGAGAGGACAAGGGAAAGGACGTAGGGAGAGTAGGGAACAATGCAAACATCACAGGTGTCATGAAAGAGACGATCATGATGAACCCCTACTCGCAACCCGAAGCATGCTTGACATAACGGAGGCAGTTAGGATTCCCACAAGGCATTTAAAGGATAGTCGGATCAAATGATTAGACATGAACAACATCCCACGATTCAAAGGGGGATATAATGCTGATCCGCAAAATCATTTATGGGCATTCCACGATGCCTATGCCTTGCAGAATATAGAAAATGAGTGGCAAAAACTTAACTTGTTCTCAAGGACACTCACCAAGGAAGCAAAGAGCTGGTACCGATCCTTAGAATCGGAAACCATTAGGAGGTGGAGTATGATGCTAGATCTCTTCAATGAAAAGTATCAAACATACTCCAGAGTGTCCAATTTGCGTAAGCAGATCCAAGGCTGGAAAAAAGGTACATATGAACCCTTGGATGCTACCATGGCCCATTATTACACATTGTTACATCGTTGCCCGGGCCATGGGTACGCTTAGCGGGATCAACTTCGCCACATTGTGGATGGGCTAAGGCATG